>JAVSBS010007322.1:0-25017 GCA_033124195.1 Coracias cyanogaster
TGTCCTAGCTCTGTCTCACGCAAGTAAAAGTTTCAGTTCCATAGCGAAACTCTTTGGTTTCACAAGTCTTTGCCTTGTGAATGAAGATTACTCGGTTTTTATTGAGCAGAAACAGAACAAGTGACATCACCACAGTTACTTATTAACTTACAATATAAGGGAAAATCATAAAAATGAACAGAACAGTGCCACAAACACAACACAGGTAATAAAATTAACTGTCTCACACGTGGTAAAGCAAAACCAACAAGTCCCACATTTCAAATGAAGTACAAGATGGTCTATCTCAGCTGTAGAACATTCATTCCCATTTTACTTTCCTGAAGCTAAGCACCTCCATGAGAATAAAGGCTTTTCTTCTCCAAAAGCCTCTGTGTGGGAAGTCTGGTCCCACACAGACTTCAGCAAGCAAGTGATGGCACCAGCCATGCACAGAGGTGCAGGCCCAGCACCGCCTCAGCCTGACACTCTTCCAAGGCCGCCATCCCTCTGGACGCCAGGACAAGGCCATGGCGTGGCAGAAGCGCCCCGTGAAGAGGCTGTTTTGCGGGGAAAAGCTGGCAAAGGGGCAGGCCCTGGACATCTGGAGTTCCTCAGGGACAGCGAGGGGGGAACCTCTGAGGGTCTGTGGGAAGGGTGCCATCTCAGCGAGGAGATGCCCCCTCTGTGGGCAGCGGCTGGCGCATGAGGGGCAGGGTGGCTACCGGGTACAGGCCCATGGGACGCGAGGACACACTGGGGCCTTGCGGGCCCCCCGAAAGGCGATGCGGGTCCGTGTGGGGCTGCAGCGAGCCCCGACCCTCCCCACCACCCCGTACCTGGGGCTGCCTCCATCGCGGCGCTACCGGTCTCCAGGCAACCGGTGCCGCGGCGCGCAGAGCGCTCCGGGAGCTGTAGTTCGGCGGCGGGGGCTGTAGTTCGGCGGGAGGGGTGCGCAGGCTCCCGGGGCGTTGAGGTGGTGGTCAGCGGCGGGGGCTGCCAGCCGCCGCCGGCCGTTACCCGGCGGGCTCCCCTCCCGCCATAAATCTGAGGGGCTGGTGCTGTGGTCGGTTGGTTTCTTTGAGGTTGTTTTGTTGTTGGTTTAAATTATTTTTTTTTCCCCGTCCTTCGGCCACCGCCAAGGTCTTTTCGAAACTCATGGGGAAATGAATTCCCGAAACTTCCCGCCCGCAAAATGAAGCGGGTGCTCCCTCGCGTGTGGCCCCAGCCGGCAGAGCTCAAGTGAAACTTCGTCTCTGTGTCCGTACCTTCACGTACACCTGTGCGCACATTTTATACATACGACTATTTATTTATTTATTTATGTTAAAGCCGTTCCCGAAGCCGGCGGCTGGTGCTTTCCCTCGGAGGGTTCCGGTGCGGAGGAGGGAAGGGAGGCAGGCGTACCTGCCGCCGGGCGCCGAGGGGCCGCGGAGGGAGGGGACTGCAGCCGGCGGCAGCGCCCGGCGCTGGGACAGGTGCCACGGGAAGGGGAGGGCCCGTGGGCGCGGCGGGGTGGCCCAGCGCGACGGCCCCGGGCGGGCGGAGGAGGCTGCGCCATGGCCCTGCGCTGCCGGTGGGCGCTGCTGCTGGCCTGGCTGCCGGCCGGTGAGTGGGGCCGCGCCGAGGGGGGCGGCGGGGTCCCGGCTCCCTCCGGGGCCTCTCCTCGGCCCAGCAGGCACAGGGGGCCGGGCCCCGGCAGGAGCCCTCGGGCTTTGCCCGGGGTTAAGGCGGCGCGGCGTGGGGGGAGCAGCGGCCCCGCGGCGAAGGGAAGGGGCGGCCTGGCCCCGGCGAGCGTTGTTTCACCCCCTTGGTGCCCTTCCCCTCCGGGCGGAAGAGCGGGAATCTCCCGGGCTCGGTAGGAGAGCCATGCGGAGCGGAGTTTCGTTCCCCCGAAGGTGCGGCTAGCTGCTCTCCTAGGAGGAAGTAGCCGCCCGCTTCCTGGCAGCCTCCAGTATCGGTCGTGTGCGGCCAGCGTGGTTTAGACCTGAGCACAGGGTGCAGACACGGAGAGGTTCCCCGTCGGCTTGTCTCAGGCGCCCACCCCAGCCTTTGCTGCTAGCTCGGCAGCCCCAGCCTCTTTGGGGATCAGGTGTAGCTGCAGTGCTGCCGTACCTGCTAGTTACATGCTTGTATGGAGGACAGGAGCTCACCTCCATGTCTACAGGCGGCCTTCAGCAAGTCCTTTCTGCCAGGCTTTGCAGGTTGCCTGAGAGCTTCTGATCTCCTGTAGGAAATATAGTGGTCATTTTGCTTCTTGGATGCCTGGGCGTTTGCTGATGATTTAGCTTTAAATATCAAAGTTCAGTTTTCATAGAGGGCCAGTAAAAGACGCAAAAAAATATGGAGGTATGCTGGTTGATTGTCTTGCTTGACAGCCACGTTCCTGTGTGATATTGTCCCAAAAACTTGGCTTCACTGGCTCTGAAGTTTACGGTCTTCAATGCGAAGCCATAGGCTTGAGGTAGCCGTAGCTTACTAAGTTGGTAGTGTCCAGATTTGTTCTTCCCAACCAGGATGAGGATAGCAGCATGCAGTGGAGTAATGCAGTCCAAGTTAGGAACTGGTCTTAATTTCACAACTTTTGCGTTTTTTCAGAGGAGGTTAGTATGAAGCATCAGACATGCAGAGACATCTGACTGTCCTCCGGTGGGAACAGCAGATTTTTAATCTCTTTAGAAAATAAGCAACTTTTCTTTCAACTCTAACACTTCTGCAGAACCAAAGGATCCCTTTCATAACAAACTTTGGTTTCTGTAAGTGAAAAACACGTAGTGATTTTGAGTATTTTATTCTTGCCAGAGAGATGCTGCTGTAGGACACTCAGGGAAAATCTGTTCTGTTTCCATGAGCTTTAACAGGTCAGAATTCATATGGGAATTCATTTGACTGGCAATTAGATAAAGGTTTTGCCAATGTTGAGAGTTTAGATTTTGGGTTGGCTTCTTGTAATTTCTTGCAGTAAGATCCTATGGGTCAGCTATTTCACAGGCAAAGCTGAAACAAGATGCAGTGAAGTACAGTGCTCTTAAATAAAGGCAACTGTAATTACTTATTGCCAGTCCGGACCTTGCTTTCCTACAGCGTTGCAAAAGCTAGTTTGGTTTTGCTAGAGATTTGCTCAGCTGCTCGTATTTCTGTGTCGGAGTACTTGTGTGTGTATTTCATTTTTCAGAAAAGCCTGGGACTCAAAGTTTATGCTGGTCCTCTCAGTGTTTGTGTGGTATTTTTAAGGCAAATGACTTCACTCTGCCTGTGCTTTGAGTTGGCTGACCGGGAGTCCATTTCAAACCAGAAACTGATCCAGTACCGAACTGACAATATCCTACTGCAGAATTACTTGCTGAGGCAGCATTGCACCCGTGCAGCTCGTTTTCCACCTGGTGGAAAGTGGTTGAGCTTGTATTTGCCTGGAACATACTGTGGAGGTGCAGCCTAAGAGGACGCTGGAAGAATGATGCTTGCAGTTGTGATCTAGATGTTACTACATAGTCCCTTGTTCCCTTGCTCTTAGCCTGAAAACATGGAATAAAGGGAAAGTCTTTGAATATGCAATAAAAATCAAGTGTTGGTTCATGGAGATCCCTGCAGTTGGTCCCTTCCAAGCCTTCCCCCTGTCATGCTCCCCAGTTGAGAAGTACCTACCAAAGCACTGCAACCCCTGCCCTG
The DNA here is from genome assembly GCA_033124195.1 of Coracias cyanogaster. Lineage (NCBI taxonomy): Eukaryota > Metazoa > Chordata > Aves > Coraciiformes > Coraciidae > Coracias > Coracias cyanogaster. Next base: position 3,649 of record JAVSBS010007322.1, read on the forward strand.
TTCTATAGGGTACATGCCAAAAAGGGCATCCCACACTTGCTCCATGCTGTTTGTATTCCCTTATCAAAGGCAACTGGTGATAACTTTGCTATTGTTAATGACAAGCACAACTCGCTATATTATCAAAGTTTAAATAAGATAGAGATGTTTCTGGAGTGTGGCTAAAACAAAGCACAGCTTATGATAAACTTTGTAAAACCTTCCTCAGTGGGTGCAGCTGCTTGGATAGGAAATGCTGTGGAGGTTATTATGGATGAGTTCTAAACATATATAACAAGAGCTTCATTAAAAAGGAAAAAATGGGTAATTGATCTGTGCTCTTCTAATGTGGCGATAAACAGATTAGCTATGATGCTGCAGCCCAAAAGTTGTATTGTCTTAATCCTGGTCACCCCTGGATAACATTCTGATGATGGTCTTAGCAAGACCTTGAAAAAATTAGTTTGTTGCTTATATGAGTAGATGGCACTGCAGAACTTTTCTGGTTAGGAAGACAAGCCAAGGCAATGCCATCTTGTGTGTTTCTGGGTCGAATGAATTATCTCCCTCAGCTGGGAGAGGCAGTTTTCCCCTTGCAAAAGGAGAACACAGAGTGATGTGCTGCATAATGGCTACTAACAGTTGCTTTGGAGAAAATAATTCAGTCCATAAGACAGGCCAATGCATCTGACTCAAACCACCTTCTGTCAGTGTTTTAACCAGGGTTTGTAATTCTGGCTTCACCAAAATGTTGAATGTTCACCAGGCTGGTGAGGTTCACAGGTGCAAGTCCTGGATGAGGCTGAAGGGGGATGTACTTTGTTGGTCTCGTGCAGAGTGAAAGTTCTGATGAGAGATCCATTCCTGTGCGCTGACTGCCTTCCATGTTCTCCTTTGCAGGATGCCTCTGCCTCTTGGTGACAGTGCAAGACGCTGAGCGTTATACCACCTTATTTGCCACTGTCATCCTCAAGTGTGACTACAGCACCTCAGCTCAACTGCAGGACGTGGTGGTGACCTGGCGCTTCAAATCCTTCTGCAAGGACCCCATCTTTGATTACTACTCAGTCTGTAAGTGTCAGGCTTGTCCTCCAAGGAATCCTTCTTCAAATGGAAAGGAAGGGGAAGGTAGACTTACTGGGTAATACAGGCTTTTGGCCTCTTCCTGATCACAAACCAGGTCACATGGTGGTACTTCCCTGTGCTCCAAGAAAGAATAGGTCATGTCCGTGATTTCCTTAAGAGTGTCAAGGCTTTATGATATGATGTTGTAGAAATCCCAGCCAAAGCAGCTCATTTGTCCTCCTTGTCATCAACTCAGAAGGCAGAGAAGCTCAGCCATGTTTGACACATGTCAATCTTGGCAGCCCCATCTTATGCTTCAGCATGTTTGAAAGCAAGGGCCCTGCAACAAGTGAACTTTATGATTCCATGGGTTGGAGCTAGGTATCTGTGGCCAAGTGCTACTGATTTTAGGAAGCAGAAGAAACGTGCATTTTGGAGGGTAGAAAGACTAAATAATAACATTTAGTACTGGTGGCACCACTTCATGTGCAGCCATTCTGGTGTGTGCAGCTTTAATTCAGGAGTGTTTAAGACAGAATGCAAGCTGCATCCTGGGGTGCACCAAACACAGTGTAACCAACCAGTCAAAAGAGGTGCCCAGGAAAGCAGTGGAGTCACCTTCCCTGGAGGAGTTAAAAAAACATATAGACGTGGCACTTCAGGACATGGTCTAGCGGTCATGGTAGTGTTGGGTTGATGGTTAGACTTGGTGATCTTAGAGGTCTTTTCCAACTATAATGATTCTATGATTCTGTGATCCCACTATATTTAGCGTTGGTGCGGCCTCACCTTGAGTATTTTATGCAGTTCTGGGCCCCACAATTTAAGAAGGATCTGAAGGTCCTTGAATGCATCCAGAAAAGGGCAACACAGCTGGTGGAAGGGTTGGAAGGAACGTCCGATGAGGAGCAGCTGAGGACTTTGGGTTTGTCTAGTTTGCAAAAAAGGAGGCTGAGGGACAACCTCATCACTCTCTACAACTCCCTGAGGAGGGGAAATGGAGAGGGAGGTGCTGAACTCTTCTCCCTGGGACCTAGTGATAGGACACATGGGAATGGTTTAAAGCAGCACCGAGGGAGGTTCAGACTTAACATTAGGAGGCATTTATTTACCAAGAGATATTACCAGTAACATGCTTTAACTTGGTCAACCCTGAACTGGTCAGGCAGTTGGACTAGATGATCATTGTAGGTCCCTTCCAACTGAAATGTTCTCTTCTGGTCTGTTGTGGTCTCTATAAACTGTGCAATATGTTTAAGCTGGCCCACCTTGGCTCAAGTACACACTTAAGACTGAGCTCAGAGTGGAGAGCCTGGATTTGTTTAGTGTCTCGGTGCCAAAATTCTCCTTTATACAGGCTGAATGGGTTGGGTAGGCAGGTTACCAAGTGCTCTACAGCCTAGTCCACAAGCAGGTGCATTCCTGGCTCTGCTCATCCCAACACAATGTGAGTGCTTTGAGCACAGACTGAAACTAATAACCTCCAACAGGGTCAGAAAGCATGAAGGTCATTGTGTTTGCTTAGTTGGGTCTGCTCTTCATGATCCATTGTAGATACAGCAAAGGAGGAGCCTTTGACAAGTTTTGTTCTCTCTGCTCTTCCTTTATAGACAGTGCTGACTGTATCAGCTGTTACCCCAAATCTCAGCTCCTAAATACCTGTCAATTCAATGTTAGTTTATGTTGTGAGTCTGTCATAAGAGTATTGCACAGAAATTGCCTCTTGTCCTCCATTAGGAAGTGTGAATATAATCCTTAGCTGGAATCAGATGATGGGTTCTTTTCTATCTTTATGATCTCTGCAATATTTAATGGGATACAGGAGGGAAAGGGAGACAATTCCTACAGCGCTTCATGTATGTCTGGAGAAGCTGTTTGGTAAAGAAACACTTGTTTTAGTTCCAGTACTCCTGGGAGTTTTACGACCTCTTTTTTCCCTTGCAGTTTATCTTCATACTGGGAGCTGTCCTCCAGCCTACCACTATTAGCTTCTTTCTACTGTTGTTCTTTCAGTTGTGAGTGCAGGAGGCATCTTCTCTGCAGCTCCTACATTCTCAATCTCTGCTGTTCCTCTCTGCCATTGTGGCTCTACCTCTGTTTGCTTTTGTGTAGTCCAAAGCAACTTGTCCTTGTTGGTTTGAAGCCATGCTTTGTATTACTAAACCAAAGCAAATGCACACATGCATTCAAGAGTTTCTCCGTTGCTCACAGGGGAAAAGAAACTGGTCCTTTGAAATAATGTTTGGCACCTTATTTGATGATTTATCTTTGTAGCATACCAGGCTGGTTTAGCTCTTGGCCAGGACCCATCTGATGACTGCAATGACAGCCAGCGAAAGGTGCGCATTGTCATCCAGAAATATGGGCAGAAGGAGCCTGTGCTGGGTATCGACTACCAGCAACGAAAGATCACCATTCAGAACCGTAAGTGACCTGACCTCCCAGGCAGGCAGTGAACTCAGTAACTCTCCAATATCTGGTCCTACTAAGAGAAGCATCAACATGGCTAATGTCAGCTGTAGCTTACATATTCTGTGAGGTGGCAATGGGACAAGAGCTGTGAAGGGCCCTGTCCCCAGCTGGCCTGAGGGTGTTTGTGGCACTACAAGCTAAAACTGAGCTGAGGATGCCTGAGCGTTTTGCTGAGGGGCCCAGAGGTTAGAAAACAGTTATTTCTTCTAAGAAGTACTGCTCTGCTGTACCTGGAGGAATCGCTCTTGCTCCTGCTAGAAGAATTATTGGGATGACTGGCCTAACGAGGGCAGCGATCTTTTTTCCAAAACCAGTAGGGCTGGCAGTTGACAGCAGCTGCTATCTGTTAATACCCATCACCCAGCAGCATGCTGCTTATTTCACTCCACACAGAACTAGTCCCACTTCTAAGCAGTGTTGCCTTCCAGCAACTCAAAGAAAAAAGGCATTGACAGTCAATGCTATTTATAGGAGTTCTCAATGGACTCAAATGGAATTGCTTGAAGGTGATGGCTATGCTTGGGAAGAGGGGAGATGCAGTACTGTATGTCACCAGCAGGCAGAGGGCCCTCTTAGCCTGGGGCCTGAAAGCAGTGTCTGACCTCTCAATCCCACTCTCACAGGGGCAGACCTTGTCATCAGTGAGGTCATGTGGTGGGACCATGGCGTGTACTACTGCACTGTGGAAGCACCAGGAGATACCTCAGGTGATGCGGACAAAGAAGTTAAGCTGATTGTTCTGCGTAAGTGCCTGTGGTTTGTTGCCTGGGTTGCAGATACCTCCTCCTGTTGTCTTCCTCCCCATCCCAAGATGTCTCCAGCAGGGAAGAGGTGCTCAGTAACTTACTGTGCCCAGGTACATCAGGATCCTCTTTCTATTTTTCCCATAGACTGGATGACAGTACTTCTCATCATTCTGGGTGGTCTTCTCCTCCTCCTGCTGATTGGAGTATGCTGGTGCCAGTGCTGTCCTCAGTATTGCTGCTGCCACATCCCATGCGTCTGCTGCCCAGACCGGTGCTGCTGTAATGTGGAAGGTGAGGTTCAAGCAATACGCATCCTTTCATGGCTTCTGTCAAGACAAAAGCTTGACTGGGAGCTTACTAAGCTCCACTTTCTCTCTCCAGTTCAGTGTCCATATAGACAGAGATATTTCATTGGCCAATGTGACCTCCATAACCAGCTTATCTGAGTTTACAGTTGGAGAGCTAGTATACATGGAGCCCATCTTGCTCCTCTGTGACCTACTTGCAGAAGTTCCTTCTCACTCACACCAAGGTACCAACTTCTCTCATGTCATCCAGGGCACGATCAGCTCCCTTGCATCAGTAAATCGGGACTTTTCTTCCCTGTTGTGTAGTTCAGATGCCTGTGCATGTGAAGAAGGCAACCAAATGCCTTGGTACTACCCTCTGAACTGGCCTAACCTTCAAGTGTGTTGCTCTGAAAGGTAATAACGTAAAAATTGGAATTTTCTCTCTTCATGTTATTTTCAGAGCTGCTCCTCCCACAATAAAAAAGGTTTGGTTTGTTTTTCTTTGTGAAAAGAAGTGAAGAAAGGAGAGGGATGGTCTCTCTTGGTGGTGAAATGCAAATACATTCTGATATTTTGAGGGTCAAGAGAAACTTTGTTGTGTGTTGGGGTTAGCAGTAATAAAGATTCTGTGACCAGACCCTTACCAGACCACCCTTTGAATTTTGGTTGCTGAGGCAATATAACCTCTGTGTTCCTGCAACTGAAACATAGTAGCCACCAAGGTGGACTAGCTCCCCTGCAGCTTACACAATCTGACACACCAAATGCAGCAAATAGATTTATTTATCACTGAAATAACCAGATTCTTCCCCAGATGCTACAAGGAGAGGATTAATGAACAAGGAGCCATGTTTCTGGTTTCCCTTTACCTGCAAAGGAGCTATTTGGTGTACCTTGGGTGTTAGCAAGCTGTTCAGGTTTTAGATTTAAGCTTAATTTGCTTAGCCTTTGCAAAGAGAAAACAGAGCATACCTCTTATTGCTAAAAAGAAAACATTTTCTGGGGGCTTTACAGGCTGTAAAATAAAATGTGTGATACAGAGGAGGTTATGGAAATTTGGCAGAAAAACTTGTTTCCATGAAGGGAGAGAGAGGTGGAGATCAAAGACTCACACCACCAGACCTCCTATTTCTCGGCAAAAAGGGGACTCAAAATATGTGTAAGCTCCTTTTTTGGTATTCTGTGTGGCAGGAGATGAGAGCACACTCCAGACTGCTGCCGTTGTCTTCCCTGCCTCCTGTTGCAGGCTTCCCAAAACCTCTCCCTGCTCATGAGAGAAGGTGCAGACAAGCCCAGCCACCTAGACTGGTTGCTGGATCCTGTGGCTGTCATTTCCATGCCAGCAGCCTGTCCTCTCCACTTTGCAAGGGATCCTTGTGCCTCCTCCCCTCCTCTAGCGCACTTTCTCTTCACTTCATCCTGCCTCTGACTTGCTTTTTTTTGCAATCCAAGAAATGAACGGGAGGCCTTGAAAACCACAAGAAGACTGATACAGGGGGCATCTTAAAAAACATCCCTGAGGAATAACAGTTCCATACAGCTGAAGAGGAGGCAGAAATTCTCAACTAAGTCTTAGCAGTTACAGTGTGAGCTGAGTACGGGTGATTTCTTCTCAATTATTGGCCACTAGAGGGTAGCCTAGATCTGCTGAACAGTCATAGATGCCATTGAGGCAAGGTAATTCTGGGTAATTTAAGTCAGGTCATTACCTAACATGATTTTGAACCTAGTAATAAGAAGTGCATTGTTTGAGTAATTCGGAATTGGTGTACAGCAATATTAAACATGCTCCAGGAGCAAGCCAATTACATTCCCCATGGAAAGCTCTGAGAAAAGCCCACCAGGGTAAATATACGTATGACCTCCTCCTATTCCTACTAGTTTGTTTTCTGCTGTGGACTTCTTCCACTAATGAATTGGTGCAAAATAGGATATACTTGCACCTGGGTCTGACTAAGTTGGAAAATATTTTTTGTTATAATTAGATAATTGGCCCAGCAGCTGTAAAGTCTGTCAAAGGTGAAGAACAATGTTCCTCAGCAGGGAGTAAGTGGACATGACATTTTGGCAAAGTCTTATAGCAGGTATGAGTTTTGGAATGAGGGTGATTCTGACCTTCAGATAAATATGTTTACTTTAAAAAGAGATCTGTAACTTTACTTCCATTTTGCAGGAGGGGAACCAGAGTATATATCGGGTTCAAACTGAAAGAAAAAGTATCTGGGGAAGGATGAGAGGATGAAGGGTGTGAAGGAAGTCCAAGAGCAATTCTTCATTTATTCGGCTGTAGGGAGAGATCAGAGAATTACAGGGACAGGATGACTTTGGCCTTAGTGACTGCCTTTATGCACTAAGGAGAGGAACCCTAAGTAAGTGTGCCCAGAGCTGTTGATCCTTTCACTCCTCAGGCAAAGACTCTGATCAAAACCCAGGCTTGTGCACTCAGGAGGTTCTAGGACATTCTCAAAGGCAGTTTCTGGAGGATCAGGAGGGGAAGAGATAAGGCCTATCCCTTCTTTTTATCCTTTTCCATTCATTTTCCTCTTCCTCGCTTCCTCTGTTTGAAACTAAACTGGAGGAAAATCCTTGGGGGGAAGGAAGAAGCAAGTTTGGCATAAAATGTTTGAAAGCTGCTACCTCAAGCCACACAGCTCTGCAGAAAAATCAGAGTATTAGGATTAAAACACCTGAAGTTTCCAGCTTTGTAGTTCACTCTGGTTAGAGCCAAGCTGGCGGAGGAGAGGGACTTTGGAGTGGAGAACGAAGAGGAAGTCTGTGAACTGTGGGGAAAGGGAAGGATGTGTTGAGAGACATGGTCAGTCCTTGTTTTGCTGCAAGTGGTGCTCTGTGTAAACTCAGTGAAACAGCTAAAGGAGGATATGTTTAATACTTGGAGTGCTACCTGAAATGGAGAGCTCAGTCCCAAAGAGCGTGCAGTCTAAATGCTGCTTGCTGCAGATGAACCCAAGGAACAGAATTAATTGGAGCTTAGCTGTAGCCTGGTTTCTTAAAGAAACAAGCCTTATGCAGTCAACCTATCTGTCCCCTATCTCTCTCACTCCAATAGTTTTTAATTCCATCAGTCAACTTCAGCCAGATTTATCAGAGAGGCAAAAGTCTCAGAGGCAATTACATTCCTATCTGTCTCCTGAACTGTGTAGCCAGGAATGTTCAATTCATGCCTGACCAGAGAAGCTGCAGTAAAAGCCTGCCACTTCTCAAACTCCAGAGAAGTGAGAAGAAGCAGCAGCACAGAAGAAGAGAGAAATTTTGCTAAGGCCTGTTGCAGAAAAGCTTCACCCAGTGAAGCTTTATCTGTCTTCAACGACAGACAAACCACAGATGGTCAGGATTTGTAAGGTCTGGGGCTTGCAGAATTTACTTGCTTGTAAACTTAAGTTTTGATTGCCTGTGGTGGAAGGATTGGCAGATTGGTTTCTGTAAGATGTTTTTAGGTATTCCCAAAAAAGAAGCAGCAACGGGCAATAGTTTTGAAGACACGGTTGGTGAGGTTGTCTGTGTAGAGCAGGTGAGATGGAAGCACTGAAAAAAGTGAAGTGAAATTCGAGCCTGACCCCAGGAGTAGGGGTCTGGAGTTAGCAGTAGTGGGGAAAAAAAAAAGGGAGAGAAATTTCCACAGAGTTTACTCTTTTGGCACACTGGGCATGGCTGTTGAGAACAGGAAATTTATTTTGTTTACCAGTTTGACCACGCTGTCCTAAGGGATTTAATTTTAGCAATCATGCTGAGCTAAATTACAGAGAGAGACAACAAGAGTGGCTGGAAGACTAGAAAGGGAGAAGCTGAACAGGGCATCTCTGAGTGACCTGTTTGTGGAACAGAGAGGAAATGATGGAGTATGCTGTGAAAAATATGAACTGGACAGAGCCTACATGAAGGCAGCAAAAAGTTTCATTTAGCTCTAAATCAAAGCCAAAAGGAGAAAGGACCAGTGATGAATGGAGAGAGTTTTAAGAGAGAGAAAAGTGTCATATGTCTTGCTGTACAAAACACTATTTCCCACCTTTCTGCAACTGTAGTTAGGGCAGGTAGAAGACTCACATTTAGTTATGTGCTGTGTACTTAATCATAGTGCCATTTGTTCCCAGTTGCTGGAAGTGTTCCCTGAACGTCAGGCAGTAACCCTTTTCTTCTGTTTTAGGTAACCTTTTGAAGCTGTGCGACTTGGTACTGGAATTTCCTGTGCTCTGTTTTACCTTTGTCATAGAGTGGAGAGAGCTTTTCATTCTGTGAATTTCCTGTATCTGACCACATCTAAAGGCTACAGCCTGTCAAGCAAAATGGTCTGCAAGCAGTGCTCTCTGGATAGCTGCTGTAAGCTTCCTTCTTCTTTTACAGTACTGGAACGGCATCGGTTCATGAAACAGGCTCAGGCGCTTGCACCTTGGATGTCACACAACATGTTCTACAGAGGTAGCGACAGGAAATCACAACTTTCCTCTTACCAGCTGAACCCTCTGCTGCAACAAGGTGAGACCACGGGCGTCATTGCAGAGGGAAATCAGGATAAGAAACAGGTAACTTCTCAGGGAGGTTCAGCAGTGAGGCTTTAGTCTCTACTACAAAAAAGAGAAAGATATTTCTAGCGTGACTGCACATCCTAGCATGACAGCTCTGCTACACCTGCAGCGTGCTACGGACTTGCCTGGGTGGATAAATACAGCCTATCCATCTTAAGTGTCTTCCTAGGCTCGGTGCTGGGTGAAGTAGTTTAGTGCTAACTAAGGTATATCCGTGCTACACCCCAACGACTGCAGGGTAAATATACCCAGCTTATCTCGCTTCATGTGGTAGAAGAGGGTACTGTCTCTTTGTTCTGCTGTGCTGGTCACGGTCAACTCCTTATAGCCAAAATTGACAGGACAAGTGAGGTGCAATTTGTTTGACTTCTTATCAAATGTCTAGTCTTCAAATGATTAAGGGCAAACTGCCAATTTTCCAGTTGTTCTGCCCCAAAATCACTTGTATCAGTGATATTTATTTGTAACTTTAATGGAGGAGGGAAGATGGAGTCTTTGAAGTCCTACAGAAATAGGAGATAAAATAACTTATTACCAGTAATATTATTTAATCACCCAAGGAAAAGAGGGGAATTCAACATGACTTCTCAAATAAATATAACATTTGTCATCTCAAATTAGCTTTTCATAACTATACAGCAGTCACAGATTTACTGTGTTATTTCAAATTGTTTGAAGAAATAGTTTGCAAACACCTTAATTTATAGCTTTAAGATGTTTGAGTATATACCTTTTTTAGCTCACTAGTTAATTCCACAGTTACCATTTTTCCTAGCTAGGACACCAGTTTTCCTTAGGAAGATCTGGTGACTGAGCCACTGTGGTTTAAGAGAGAATACAACGAGTCTTCTCAAGGAAATCCTTGTGCATGCTGGCAAAAAATGGGCAAGTAAATTCCTCAGGCAGTTTCTTAGACTGTGTTTTCACAGTCCTTGAATCTCCTGAGCTTAAGTTTCCCTTAAATGTGTTTCAGGTCAGCTTTTTAGAGATATTGGGTAGAAGGGACCTCTAAGGTCATCTAGTCCTACCTCTTGCTCAAAGCAGGACTGTCACCAACCTCAGTTGCGTTAGCTGTGGCTTTGTTCAGCCAAGTCTTAGAAACCTGCAAAGATGGAGATTCAGTGACTTTTTTGGGTAACTGTTCCAAAGCTGGACAAGTCTCCTAGAGAAGAAACTTCTCCATTTGCTGCTTACGTACACATGTGTGTTTGTGTACATACATATAAAAAATTATTTTTCTTTTGCAGTATCGGTTTGTATTTCGTCCAGTTCAGTGAGATATAAGAGGAAACATGATGGACATTATCTGATTTATTTTTCTTTTTAATTTAGTATCAATGCTGTCAGAAGAAAAGTGTTCCCCTCTCTAAATACATAAACTATATTTCCAGGTGTGCTGGATGACTTTAATTTCTTAACTCTGTACTGCCCAAAACACAGATCATGATGCAACTTACAAATTACTCCTCTTTGCACCTTACCGTGTTTGGTCTGGATGTTCTGGTTGTGGTGCTTGAGACTTGCACAGCTCTTGCGGTGAGGAAGAGCAGGAGAAGAGAGGCTCAGAAAGGACTCAGCTAGGATCATCAGTGCAGAGGGGCCCTCTCTTTATTGTTTCTCTTTGACTTGCGGCGTTCTACTGTGCTTTTATCCTTAGATGTGTCTCTGCAGAACAGTCTTCCACTGTTGCAGCCACAAGCTCAGCTTTCCCCTAACAAGGGTGTTTTGGACTATCTGGAGTCTGAAATCCAAAACATTAACATGTCACAGCTGCGGCCACCCTCCCACCAGCGGCAGGCTCCACAGCCCAGTTTGCTGTCCTCCCTGGGCTCTGAGATCATGCCACCTCCTCTCACTGATCGTATCTCCTCCATCCATGGGAGCAGCAACTCCTCACGGCCACAGAGAGCTGCCCACACCCCCAGACCCTGGGACTCTGCAGCAGAGGGCAGGAGGGAAAACCGGAGATGGCCCGTGCCTTCCAGTGGGGATTCTCATTCCAGCTACAGTCAGGAGCACTGGGACAGGCAGCGAGAGGACCATCCTCAGAGGCAGAGGACAGGCGGCTACAATGACAGGCCCCAGCACCCCAGACGGGGTGTATCACCCCCATGCCAGGCTGACAGGGGCAAAGGCAGTAGCAGCAGCAGCAGTTTCCATCTGGAGGAGGTCAAGGATCGCTCTAGCCACCATCGTAGCTGGAAACAAGAGCCCGCAGAGAGGCGAGACTACCAGCACCACACCAGGAGGAGCAATAACTCAGGCCAGCGACGGCACAGCTACTCTCCCCCTTCTCGACGGGGGTCATGGAGCTCCTCAGAAGAGCAAGTCCATCTCCCAGCGACAAACCGCAGGCGGCGGCACCGGTCTCGGGAATGGCCAGAAGATAAACCCCCCAGCTATCGCTCATTAGATATCATCCCAGGTCAGGACAAGAAGCACAAAAGCCACGCAGGGCCACGCTCGGTGAGTCACCTGCCTTTTCGCTTTCCCATCTAAGGGAAAAGGTGGGTTTAGGGGAGTGAGAGCGAATGTTTGTTACCTTCTGCAGCCTGTTGTGTTTCAAACAGAGGGCAAGGCGCACTGGGTGCCCTGCACAGCTTGGTTATGAAGAGGCTGCTGAGTTCCCTGCTGTCAGACCTGTGTTGGACGGCTAGTGTGTTCAGGGGCAACCTGAGCAGTCAAAGTAGGTTCCCTATCATGTCCCACACTGGTTGACATGTTATACTCTTTCACTCCTGTCCCCACCTAGAGGCTTTGGGGGCTCTATATATGTGCTGGTGTTAGAACAGCTGTTCTCCTGGCACTGACTGGGGAAAAAGCACTTCCAGAGCAGGCAGCAGTACTCAGTATCCCTCTGCAACCCTCTCTGGTATTGGTTAACTTCTGATTTCTCCTAACATGTGCATAATTCTTCTATTATTTATCTCCAACATTTAATTTTTATTGTATCTTGGTGATATTCTTAAGATGGTTCATATAGGAAAGCATCCCGGTAAGATGCTTATAGCTACATGACACAGGCTTCAGGTGGCTGTAGTGGTGAGACATGCATGATCCTCCAGGCCAGGTGGAAGAGGATGGCTTGCTTGGTGGGTCTCCTGAGAACTGAAGATGCATTATATGGGCAGTGAACAGCTCTTGTTTATAGCTCATCTTGTCAGTTTACACCAGGACTAGATTTCAGGTAGCAACCTAAGTGTGAAAATCTTTGTATCCAATCGCTACTCTCCAAGTTAGACAGTGTATTCCCCCTTAAAAAACAAAGGTTTTTAAAATAAATATCGAGTGTCTCTTATCACATATATGCAGAATTTTACCAGGTGGGAGTCTTCTCAAAGGGCTGTGTTCTACACATTACCATTTTCTCTTCCAAGTATTGGAAGGAAGTGCCGTTCTAGTTCCAGCTGGGATGTGTGTATGTGTGAATGGTTTTGTTATGGTGCTCAGAGCAGGTAAGAAGACATATTATTTCCATTCACTCTTCCTTGTTCCTGAATCTTTTATTTTCTCTTGCAGGACAGAGGAAGTTCCCACAGTGGAAGAAGCATAGTCATTTAATGCCAGTACTGAAAGAACTAAAATTCCCACCAAAATCCTCTCAGCTTTTCTACTGTGTAGGTTGGGATGGCTGCTTTTGATTGAACAGACAACCAGAAAAAAAAAACCAAACCAGATGATGCAGCTTCCCATTAGACTTACAACTCTGAGGAATCTGTCTACTGCCTATGAAAGCAATACACTACCCATTTTTATTCTTGCTGTGACTTGGAAACTTCGGTTTGCAGTGAGCTACAGTCCACTGAAAACATTCTATTGGAAAAAGCAGATTTTTTTTCAGTAAATGGTATACTCCCAGTCTTTAAAGAGAGATACCAGTTGCCTTTGCCTTGGCACTGCAAGAAGCCGAGTCCATAGAATGCTGGTCCTTTGCACACCAGTTACTGGAGAAGGGCTCCAATGATCACAGAGCTGTAAAGTCACAGAGCTGTAAAGTCACAGGGCAGTAGAATAATTTAGGTTGGAAGATGCCTCTGGAGGTCATCTGATCTAGTCCCCTGGGAGCTTGGTGTGGGGAGGCACAGCATCTCCTTTCTAAGGTCCATTGCTGTGCTTCAGAATGTTTGCTGCTTCTGCCTGGCTGCTCAGCATAGTTATGGCACTGTCGAGGTTTAGGTTCAATCCGCCAGACCTACAACAGATGCTCTCTGTTAACCCCTCTTTCCCGCCCCCAAATAGAGGAAGAGAATAAGGAAGAGAGACTTATGGCCCCTTCCCCTCCCAAATGGGAGAGGAAGGGAATGAGAGAGAGGCTTCCTGATGAGAAAACTAGAACAGCTTTAATGAAGATGATAATAATAATAAAATGGGATATATACAAAACCAGTATCGAACCCAACCTCCCCCTGATGGCAATTACATCGTCACCACTGAGGCTCTGCAGGCACTGGCAAAGTCCCAGAATGGGCTCAGCAGCAGACGGGAACCATGTTCAGGAGCTGGGTTCAGGAACACACAAATCGAGATCAAAGGCACAAGAGGGTCCAAGAAGGGAAGAAGTCTCCCAAGCGAAGCAAAGGCCAGCAGAAGAATCAATGAGAAGGAAAAGGGTAGAGGGCCAAAAAGAAAGCAGAAAGGGTCAAGATCCTCGTGATCCCTCAGCTTTATACTGAATATGACATACATGGGCTGGAATACCTCATTGGTCAGTGTAGGGTCACCTGTCCTGGCTGCTCCTCCCCGCAGGTGCGGCCTTTCACTTTCTGCACCCCCCCCGATGTGGTACACAAGAGTTAGCAGTGACCTTGGTCTGCACACCAACCCTTGGTAGTAACTCTAAACATCAAGTGTTATCACTGCTAGAAGCAGACACTGTCTGCAAAAACCTGCTGTTACTTCAGAAAGTGCAGTTAGTTAGCAGAGACTCAGCTGAAAAGTAAAATAGCTGAACAGAATTGGTTTGGTTCTAACTCAAACCAGGACAGGCAGTTGCTTCCTTTTGGCCCCAGTAAGCCTCTCTCTTCCACAGAAGGATCACAGGATGTTTGACTGCCTCAATAAGGGCTCATGAGCACATCTGTGAATTGCCAGCTTATCTGCCTGATACTGACTGAAACAACCTGCCCTACTTGAAGCTTAGACCTTCGTGCCTTAAAAAATACTTGTTCTAGCCTTCAGCCCAGACTCAAATACGTTTGTAAACTTAAAGGACTAAATGTAACCAGGTTTGGCTGTCCCTACAGGGACTGGGCAAGTTATGACTACTGTCCCTCACACCATGGACCAGGATTTCCTTCAACTCTGGGAAGCACAGCTCTGGTGGATATATCTTTCCTAAGCCTCTTGTACACTTTTCCATGCATGTTATATTCACCCTTCGCTCTCTGCATCTTTTATCATATACATGGGGTGGGATAAAGAGCTCTGAAGAAGCCTTACAGTCACTATTTTTATTATTGTCCTTGATCAGCATCACTATACCAACTTTGCGTGTGGTGCATCTGATCTGTAGACAGATTGCAGAGTTCTCTCATCTCTTCTAGAGACTAGAGAACTAGTCTTCTCTGAGACTAGTTGCGAAGGAGAAGAACTTGCCATTTCTCCTTGGTGCGGTTTTCATTTAAAATGTGCTGGAAAAAGAGATGTTCTCTGGCTGCTTCCACAGGAACTGACTTGCCAAAGGCACTTCTTGGATTCAAGAGACTCAACTGTTGGCAAGGAGCTTTTTGAAGCATCTTGTGAATTATTTTGTAACCCAGAGGCACCAAAGATTGGCCAGTATCAATGACTGTATTGCTTAGCTTACTTCCAAGCCAGTGCTGCACAGGACTACTTGCTAGGATTTGTTCTTTAATGTCTTAATTACCAATGTGCTTATGCTTTCCCTTGGAAAACTGACTTGAAGAGGCTTTCACTTTGCCCACCTCCTTTTTTTTATTTTCTTTGGACAATTATGGGAAACATCACACTTGGAACAAATGCTCCTAGCTGGATATCTGATGCAGTTGCTGGTCAACCAAAGGCTACTACAGATAGTGCTCATTTTCCTACAGTTTCTTGGCTAACAGTGTTTATTTCTAATTCCTGTGTATGGAGATGAAGCAGGAGGAGCCACTTTAGCTTCTCTGGTTGACTTGGTTTCAGAACCAGAAGCCTACTTTTTGAAGACAGAGGGGCTCTTTGTCAGCAGTTGATGGCTAGTACAAAAAAAGAGCCAAAAGACTAACTCCAAAGTTTGAGTTCAAGAAAGGAAAGCTGTATTAAGGTCCTTGTCTGCATTAGACCCAAACTGTGAATAACATGAACTGACCCACGAGTTACATCTGGAATATAGGGAATTGTGTTCACAAAGTTTGCAAAGCCTGTATCTTTTTTTAATCTGGTTCTCAGCCACTTGCTGTGAATCATTTTTACTCTTATTTCATGACATGAGGATTTTGTGCACCCCCTCTTCTATAACGGGCTTCTGTTTTTATTAGGAGGAGTTTATGGTGACTGCAATGACAGAAAATAATATGGAGCTCCTTCTTCCAAAACTAGAATCCTGTTTTGATTGTAGCATTGCCCTCTGGCAACTTTTAGCAGATAACCCAAGGCACTGCAGATTCTGCCCTTGGAAGCTGAGTTGGTGGCTTGGAATCTGACTGTCCTTACACTTCCGGTAGGTCCATACATCATGCAGGGAAACTTCTTCCCATCATCACAACCCAGCCCAAATAGCCAGGTTTCAGAGAAGGGCTGTCGCTTTCTCCATCAAGAGCAGAGGCTATTGAGACATCAGGTGAGATCCCAAGATAGTAGCATGGGAAAGAGTTCACTTTCCTTTCCATTCAAACGTGCATAAGCCAACATGTGTCCAGCAAGTTTTCCCAAGAGCAAGAGCCCCCTCACAGAGCAAGAAAACCCAGATCGCTCTGTAACAGTAGCAGCTGTTGAAGCTTGCTGCTGTTAGCAGGAGCACACTAACTGCAGATGTTGTGCTTTTAAAAATCTGAATCCTGTGAAGGAGCCCTCCATCTTTGTTTGTTCCTCTAGTCCCTATAATTGAGCTAAGGTGACCATAGATTGCGTGAAGACTGGTTGCTCTGTGTGAAGTCTGAAGAGTTTTTACCATACTTGAGCTCCTCTTCAGTCATTTTGTTTGTATTTATAGAAACATTAAACAAAACTCTTCAGGGAAAATTGATTGTATCTCAGTCTTAATTCTGTAACTTCTAAAATTGCAACAAGAAGTAGATTAGGTTACCCAGCAGGGAAGCAGAAATGGCAGCAGGTTTACTGGTCCACAGACCACTGCGGATCATAAAATACTAGTTAGTGGGCTGTGAAATAATAACAAAGGAAATCTATCTGTGCGTGCTTTACAACTGCAAGCAGACAGAAAACTGGGAAGGAAATAGGCTCTGCTTTGAATGCTTATAGCCAATTAAAAATAGAAATAAATGAAAGCCATTGTGACTGCGCCGTACAATACTGTGCGGACTTTTTTTTTTCCAGTAAGATTACAAGGTCTTTGACTTTTAAAAAGAGAGACAAAACTGAGCAGCTCAAATACTGCACACTGAAAGAAATAACAGTAGGATATAGCCTAGCTTCATTCTTTCTACTTTGCAATTTATTCATTATTAACTTTTTAGCCATTCCAAAGAGTTGATGTTCGTATGTCAGCCCATTTGTGATGGAAAAAAGCTGAATATATTTCACATATGGGAGTTATTGCCATTCTGGACTTTTGTTCTTCCTGTCACACAGTTGAAGCAATATACCTTACTCCCAGGCAGGAATTTTCTGTCTCGGATTAAGTGGCTTGATAGCCACTGGAGTTACTCTAATTTAAAATGTAATGAGTAAGTGACCAGGCCACATGGGGCAGATAAGGGTGCCTGTGCTGTTCCTGTCAGCTGCTTTCTACCTCAGACCAGAGATTCATAAGAGAGATAAAATAATGTAAATTTTCTTTGATTAAGAAAGGACTTGCAGCATCTGGCTTTCTTGCTTATTTGCAGAGTGGTTTGCCATTCTGGAATGCTGTTCCAGGAATGGAGGGTAAGGGCTGCTTCTTGTGCAATCATTGATCTGGTCTTGGCAGGTGCCTGTTTGGCAGTAGAAAGTGCTGAAGCACCCAGTTGCTATCTCTGGGATTGTATTCATGATAGCACTGGCTAAAGTTAGGCTGACTTCTTGGGGGGAGAAGTTACCTTGTGTGATAACAACCAAAATGCAAAGCTCTTCAGTGGTACGTGTTACTCCATCGGGTAGCTGAATCCCCTCTGTGTTACTACCTCCAGAAGCACATCAGTTTAGAACACCCACTTAATATGGTTAGAGCCTTCCATTTGTGGCCTGACGTAGGAGAGAGAGGACACTTGAGATTATATTAAATTAACCCCCACAAGTAATGACCGCTCGTTGCTATTTCTGCTAAGTTTAATGCCTATAATGTGCCTTGTGCTGGTCTTCTGAATATTATTCCATCTGTAAAAGCAGATGGTAAATGTGTAGATTCTCTTAAATTACTGTCAAATGTGTTATTAAACTTTCAACCAGTTGCTTTGCTGTGTTCTTCCTAGACCATAAATTGCTTTTTATTGTTTGTACCAGAAGTGGAACTGAAAATTCTCTGTTCTTACTTCTGGTACTAACCTTGTCATATGCTAATAACAATTTTTTGGTTGTTATTTTTTGAACAAAAATGCAAAATAGTTTGCTTGTATGGGGGATTTGTTGTTGTTGTTCTTATTTTGGGAGAATTTTTTTTTTTTTTCCTAAGAAAGAAGCTAATTTTAATAAATACCAAGAGAGTGGAAAAATATCTGGGAAACCATTAGCAGCCCTCTTTAATGATGCAAAACACTAGCAATCGCTGGCTTGGCTGCCACATCTGTAAAACAAGAAAGTATAGTACCTTGAGCTCTAGGAGAAGGAAAGATCTAGAAATTTTGTTTGGTTGATAAAGATGCTGGTTGAGCATTTCACACTTTCCACATTTGACAGTCACCTCATAGATAAGTGCCTGACATAAGAACCGAGGTCTGCTGGGTCTCACACAGTAGGTTTAATTTATGCACCATGTCCTCCCTATTCCTCTTAGCTAATGACCTTTGTAGCTCAGTGTTGCAGCTTTTCTGTCTCTTCCCCCTGCTGCTCAGTGGATGCAGGTGACAAATGCAGATGGTTGGCCTGACTGAAGACCCAAGAGACACTTGGAACTTGAGCTATAGGAAAACATGCCCTACAGTGGCAATGCAGCCACTTTTGAACTGGGACCAGGTCCCCAGGGAGCCTGGGGAGAAGTTATCATGGACTCATAGCATGGGTTGGGTTGGAAGGGGCCTTTAAAGATCATGTCATCCACCCTGCCCCTACCTTGCTCTGGGACATCTTTCTCTAGATCAGGTTGCTCAAAGCCCTATCCATCTTGACCTTGAACAATTCCCATGATAGGGTGTCCACAACTTCTCTGGGCAAGCAGATCCAGTGTCTCACTATCCTCATCATAAGGAATTCTTCCTTCTATACAATCTAAATCCACCCTCTTTCAGTTTAAAAATGTTTCCCCTTGTCCTGTTACTACAGGCCTTGGTAAAAAGTCTTTGTCTTTCTTAAAAGATCTCTATAAGTATTGAAAGGCTGCAATAAAATCTCCCTGGAGACTAGATAATCTCCAGAGGTCCCTTTCAACCCCTACCATTCTGTGATTCTCCTCTCCAGGCTAAACAACCCCAACTCTATCAGCCTTTCTTCACAGGAGAGGTGTTCCAGCCCTCTGATCATTTTTTGTGGTGCTCTGGACCTGCTCTAATGGGCCTTTCTTGGACTGGGGTCCCCAGAGCTTGATGTGTCCCCTAGGGAAGTTTTGGCAGCTGGCTCAGACATATGCCCATCTTGTCAGCCTGTGCCAAAAACTTGGGCATGAAGAAAGAAGAAACATGAGAGGGGTGCACACTTACTCCTGTGCACCATTTGGTTAATGCATTGGTTGGAAACGGAAGATAAAATACCAATGAGTGTAACAGCCGCAAGTAAGTTCCAGCTGTCAGAGCAGTGAGGTTACAGGACAGGCCTTCACACAGGAATGGTGGGAGCAAAATTCAGCCCAGCTCTATCTACTGTTAATGTGGAATTTTGTCAACTTATGAAAGGGGCCTCTATGACATGGTTGTCTACAAAAGCAGGGGACTCAGTGACCTAGGAGCTGCTTTCCGTGTCTCTTAAGCTCAGGTCAGACTGACCCTCCATTACCAAATCTCAACAACAGGTCCAGAGTCCTCCACAGCTTCTTACCTGTCCCACTATGCTGGATGTGCTTGCAAAAGAGCAAATGGGGAAACAAAGAAGGACCTTTGACCCCTTGCTATCGCTATATTAGCTCTGCATAAATGCCGGTGTCTCAGATGAGCATCTACCTCAGCTTCAGCCTGAGAAACAGCAAGCAGGACAGGTAAGAGCTGAACTTTATATTCCGGGTGGTATGGATTTTGTGACTGGTGTACCTAGGACATCAAGAAGTGAGTGGAGATAGTATTCTATTTTGCCCCATTTCTTGCTGCAAGCCAAAGTGTGAGCTGTTCTTACACTCCATGGCCAGGAATATGGCTGAAATGGAGGAGGGCGGGAATGCTTGAGGTGACCTGGATTGGAGCTGAGCAATGTATGCTCCGTAAGACGCTCATAGGAGGGTCAAGCCTATGGCAGGGATTGCCGAATTTCAGTGCCAGAAGATAAATAACCTTTTCTCAGCTGCCTTCACCACAGGGACTACAGGCTCTAAAGCTGGTAAGACCACATCTTTATGCTCTTGGGAAGCAAATTTAGTGTCTACAGAAGGAGAAACTGGGTCTAGGATTAAAAATCAAGGAAGAGTGTCAATGGAGCAGCTACTGCTGGTCAGCAAATGTCTAGTGAATGGAGTGGTAGCTTTTGGAGTGAATCTGTAGAGAAGAAAATAAAAACGGATGGAAAATTCCTTACTGTGGGATGAGCATTGACTTGTAGCTACCTGGCATAGGATTTGGCAAAGCATTCACATGTGATAGACTTGCAGCCCTTTTCTTTGTCATTGCGGCTCCTCACACTGAGATGTTTTTTCCACATCGCTCTGAGTGATGCAGCCCTCTAATTCAGGGCGTAAATCAATTTTAACTTCTAAACACCTTTTTACGTGCAGTGTGTTTGAAAAGCTTGTTTAGATGTAATGTCATCGTTTCATTGTACCAAGTACCAAATTTTCAATACTTCCTCCAATTCTGACTTTTTTATTAGACAAAATAAAGGAGGTTGGATGAACCTAAAGTTTGCACTTACTCCTTTTTGAGAACTTGTTCTGCCTGGACTTCTATCTGCTTCATTAATTCCAGTGTGGAGAAGACAAGAGAACCTAGCTGGGTAGTGGGGTCATTCCTCAACTAGAACGAAATACTCAGATCACCAAGTCTTTAAGATGTTGATTTTATGTGATTTGCTCACTAGCGCAATGTTCTTCAGAGCATTTTACCAAAAAGAATTCAATAAAATTTTAAAATTCTCACATTATTAACTTTACAGTTGTACTTCTGTGTGGAGCAAACTTATTCTGACCTCTGCCACTTTTAGTGGCTGAAGCAAGGAATTTTAGCTCTCGTATAAAAGAAGTAGCTTTAACTGTCATGTATTTCTTGGAGCTCTGAAAGCTATCATTCATTGTGGATATCTGTGATTATACAAATAAAAGGACACTTCCATTTTTACACTGTCTTTTCCTCACACCTTCAGAGGAAATGCACCTTGATCTTTCCTGTTCTCTTCTTCATTTATTGGTTAGGTTTGCTGAAAAAATCTGGTGTTTAACTGCCATGTTTTATTTCTCTGAAAACAAACAAAACCCTGTATGCCGATTCCAGCAGGTTTCTTGGTGTAGAGAGCAGAGCTGGTACTGCAAACCATGCTGCAGTCCAGGGCACTGGTTTTAGCTCTGATTCTTCTCCTTGGCACCACTCTCCCTGGTAAGTCTGAAAAGCTTTGCTATCTGCCTGAGATGAGGCTCAGCTCTACAGGTTCTCACTTGCCTTAGAGAAGTCTAACCCATCCGTAAAGCAGGACTGAAGCCAAATAACACAGTTCAAGACCATGAATATGTTGTGCTTGGCTGCATTAAACAAGTTGCCAAGGGCTTGGCATGAAAATTGTCCATACCTGGTGCAAACAGAATCATAGAATGTACTGGGTTGGAAGGGACCTCTAAAGGTCATCTAGTCCAACCCCCCTACAATAAGCAGGGACATCTCTAACTAGGTCAGG
>JAVSBS010007323.1:8363-22059 GCA_033124195.1 Coracias cyanogaster
AGGGATGGGGACTCCACCACTGCCCTGCCCAGCCTGGCACAGCCCTTCACAACCCTTTTGGGGAAGAAATTGTTCCTGACATCCAATCTAAACCTCCCCTGGCACAACCTGAGGCCATTTCCTCTTGTCCCATGAAGGCCCCTCTCTCCAGATTGTGGGTATTGCAACCGGATGCTTTCACCTTCCCTTTCCTCTGCTCATTTTTCTGCTTATTCTCATTCTCCCCGAAGAGACTTGCTGCACCCTGGGCACACCAGCAGCTGCAGGGTGTCATCCAGATGTGCCAATCTGATAGTCCAGAGCTCTTCAAGACTGAGGCAGAAAGGTGATTGTGAGTACAACAAGCCATAGCCCCCCGCTCTCCACAGCATCCTCGCTCAAGGGGAGCAATGTGCTCTCGGAGGTGCCATCTCCAAGGCCCCCATTAGAGTATTTAGAGCAGAAAAGCAGCTCCCGGGCTGCAAGGGTTTTCTCCAGCTGCTCTTAGGCTGCTTCACCATCATCTCTCAGCTTCTGGGGAACAAATCAAGTAGCAAACCACTGAGGTTTGCTGCATGGCTGCCCTCCCCACTGCTCCCCAGGTAAGTGTTGCTGTAATAGGATTTGGTCCACATCCCTGGGAACCCCCCTGAGGAGGAAGTGGGGTTTTCAGCACGTTAACTCCTTCATGCACCAGAGAGGGTGAAACCCCACCATGGCCACATCAAGCCCCAGGCTTTGCTGAGAGCCTTGGCCAGGATGCTGTGGGAAGCAGCTGGGGTTTTTTCGGGGGATGGAGGGAGAGCCAGATAAAGGACATAAGGAAAATCATCCAGTGGAGACCTGTCAGCTATGGCAGCACCGTGAGGAGCAGAGCCTGTACCTGGGGTTGGACCCACTGATGCTGCCCCAGAGACCACCAGCTTCTCCCCAGCTCTGCCCCCAGCACAGCCCTCGGGCCTCCTGTGCCAGGCTCACCAAAGCCGCCTGACCTTTTCTGCATTTCTCTGTTCTCATCCCATTGTTGGAGCCATTGTTTAACAGCAGAAAATACCAGATCAGATCCCTTAAGCCAGCGGATTGAATGTGAGAATAAATTGTCTCTCACAAAGAGGGGTTTCAGCACACCTGCGTGTGTGGCTCTCTGCCTGTGGGTTTTGCTGGTTTGGGTGGGAGAGTCCCCGGTGCAGAGGACTGGTGCTGGGGCTGCACCTCGCTCCAAGCAGGGAGCACCCGTGGCAGTGCCACTGTCATGTCTGAGGACCATGGAAGCTCAGGGAAACAGAGACCTCACCTGCTGATGGGTGTGGAGGTAGGGAAGCGGTGTGAGGGCAGAGGTGGGTGCTCAGGGCTCCCCTCCCAACCATCCCTGCACCCCCTCCCAGAGCATCCCTGCATCCCCTGCCAATCATCCCTGCATCACCCCCCTCCCAACTGCCCCTGCATCACCTCCCAGAACATCCCTGCTTTGGGCTTGGGAAAGGGCAGCTTCCTCACATCTTGTTTATCCCAAACAGCCGGGACTTGCCTTCACGCCAAGCTAGAGGTTATTTGAGGCTGCTGTCTTGTTCATCAGATCCTCATGTTCCATTAAAACAAAAATTAAAAGATCCTCCAAATCAGAATAGCAACAGCCTGTAACATCCTATGAGAAAACCCCTGTGTGCATGAAGCCGTGATATTCAGCACCCTGTGCGAGGCTGAAGCCCCAGCTCTTGGCCAAGGCACTCTGGGTGCTGAACTGCGGAGGGATGCCCGAGAGGCACTGGGACCTGCATCGTTGTGTCCCCATGGGGGCTGTGGCATGACCACGCTCTCCCCATCTCCCATCCATCTCATGGTGGTTACCCCTGCCCAGGTTCTCATGCAAGGGGACAGGAGCAGGTAAAGGTTAGAGGTGACCGGGAGCTGTTGGGGGGTCCTGGTTGTGCAGCTCATGCAGAAGAAGCCGTTGGGCTCCAGAGCAGCCACCCACTGTGGGACACGGGGCCATGGGACCCCAGAGCTTCTGGGCCCCCAGACTGGAGCGACTGGAAATGGGGAAGATTCACAGCACTGAGACTGAGACTATAAAGGGAGCTGAGGAAACTCATAAGGAGGTGTAAATTGGAACAATATGGGCTGTGTCGTGTCCTGATTTGGCTTCAGGGAATTAAGAGCTAATCTTTTCCCTGAGACTGGGATTGCTGGGGTTGTGCATGCGGCACACAAGGGAGTTTGTGATCTCGGAGCACAGCCAGCGAGTGCCAGTGCAGGAGGTGCAGGACTGAGACTCCAGATGATTAGTTTTACATTTGGCCTTTCGGTGGTTATTGAGGTGCACGTTTCAAGTAAAAGCCTACTTCAGCAGATTTGCTTTTTTAATAAAGGATCCCTGTGTGCGCTCAGCCGAGAGAAATAGGTAACAAATTGGTGACAGTGGGCTGGAAATCAGTGGCAGCGGGTTGTAAACTGGAGGCATCTCATAGAGCTTGTATGCCAGTAATAAAAGCAATTCCTGCCCAGCAATGGGGGGACTGGATGTGGATGGAGGTGGCTGGGCTGGGAGAGGGTGATGGGTGATGCTTTGGTCTCCTGCTCCCGATCTAAAGCAGGATTTTGGCTCCCACGGGTGAGGTTTGCCTGCCTGCCTGCATCCCTCCTTTGCATGGAAATGGGAAATGAAAATAAACACGTTATGTGTGCTCGCAGCGATGCATACACACAAAGACACTCCAAACCTCACTGAAAACTTGGCATTATAATGATAGAACACAACAATGAAACACGGACCCCATCCATCTGAACGCTCCTCAAGGAAATTTGCCTTGATGGTTTTTTTATTTGCTGTTTCTCAAAGACATCTGTTACTGCTCCCACGAAGGGCTCCGGTTTTGGGGCTTGCCCTTCCCTACCCTCGCACTGTCTCCACTGTGCCCTGGCAGGAGGCTGCCAGCTGCAGCCCTGGCCTGTGCCCCAGCCCCACAGCCAGCCCCCCTCCTCTCCTGTCAAGGTTCCTTGTTATCTAGGTCAAAGATTAGCAAAAGCAATAAAAAAAAAAAAAAAAGAAGAGAAAGTAAAAGCCAGCTTCGTGCCTTTCATGCGGACATTATTTGCTGCTTGCAATGGAAAACACATCCCCCCTGCTCTTCAGCCTCCAGCCTTCCCCACCTCCCAGCACACACTAGGTCTGGGCAGGAGGAGGAGGAGGAGGCGGAGGGGGAGGAGGAGAAGGGTTGCATGCCAATGGAGGGGTCGGCATGGCCAGTTTGGAGGCAGGACTGTGCCAGCCCCTCTGCAGCCCTCCCACGGATGCCCATGGGTGCTCTGGGGAGGGGGGCAAGCCTGGCCTCCCCAGGGCAGCCCGCAAGCCCCCCTGGGTTATGTGTGGATGGCAGAGCCTTCCCTGGAAATAAAACCCCTCCTCAGCAAGGCACCAAGGCTCCCAACCCCCAGTCCAAGGGGATGCATGAGATGAGTGTCCTTGGGCTGTGCTGGGTGCTGGGGTGCTGTGGGGCAGTGGACAGCGCCAGGAGGGTGCTGGGATGATGGGCAGCCCCCAGGAAGGTGCTGGCTGGGGGGGGTTGTGTGCAGGAGCAGCTCAGGGGGTGCCAGCCGAAGGCAGGGCGGTTGTGCCTGCCAGCCTAGATTGTTTCAGCCCAGCGACCGCACAAGTGGCTTTGCTAAAGCTGCAAGTTGATCTCATGGAAGGAAATTGAATTGTCGTCGGGGCTGGGTTTTATCTGGGCTTTGGGCTCCGCTGCCTGGCTCGGTCTATTAACGTTTGCTCGTCTGATTACAGACACAGCTTGGGGTGAGAGGTCAGGTTTAAATCATGCCTCTTTTCCCCTCTCATCAGAAAGCGTGCTGCTGAGGAGTGGGGCCGAGGGATGAGCCCCCAGGGAGCTGCCCATGGGGCACGGTGGGGTGAGTTGGAGGATGCCAGGTGAGGCCCCGCGTGGGCAGCAGCTTCTCCAGGCAGCAAAGCATCGCTGAGCATCCCGAGGGAGCTCATGGGTGCTCTGTGGCCAAGAGGGAGCCCAGGAGGTGCAGAGGGTCACTGCAGGTCCAAAGGTCTTGGGCACGATGTCTCCATCCAAACTACCCCAATAGCCAGAGGGAAGATGAGGAGGGTCAGCTTCCATTGCCAAAGGACGTGGGGTTTATGTTATTGCTGTCCCAGAAGAGCAGGGCTGGAGATGGGGACACACAGCTCCCTGGATGACTCAGGCCATGGCAGTGGCTTCTCGATCAGCCCCTTCTTGGCGGGGTGGGGGAAATAGAAGGTCACAGGCAGCATCCGTGGTGTCACAGCAAAGCTGTGAGGTGGCACAGCACTGCCAACACCAAGCACGCAGGCACTGTGAGACAGGCTTTGGAGCACCAGATGATGATGACTTTTCACTGATGTAAGTGCTTTCTCTTCTTCTTGCCTTGTGGTGTCTGGATCTGGAGGGATCTTGTTTCAAAACGTGTTTTTCCCCCAGCCACAAACATGGGCGACCTACTATTTTTACTGCAAAAAATAGCAAGGCGAAGGCAATGCCAAAAGTGACCTTTCTCCCATAATCACAGGACTCCGGGAGCTGGAGATTTAAGGAAATATATAAATACAGCAAGAAGGTGCTCACTGGTGGCATTAAGCTGCCTAAACTGAGGTGTGAGGGGAGAGTCTTGAGAAGCTGTGATGGCTGGGCCTGGCAAGCAGCATCCTGGGATGGCTTGTTAGTGCCGGTGGAGCCCGTCCCATCCCCTTCCCGTCCCCCCAGTGCCCCTGGGTTAAGAATCTTTAATGACCTTAATCACCAGTACCTTTACAGCAGTCACTTTCCCCACCACTGCCCTCCCCCAGCATGGGAATAACATCTGCTACCCCACATTGCCCCTATAAACCGCTCCAATTTCACATCACAAAAAATATACAGGGCATTAAACTCGGTATGTTTTATAGGGGAACTGTCGAGCAGCTTCAATCCCGGCTCTGACCTACTTAAAAGTTGTCCTAATCAGGGGAGGCATGTGAGTGTGTGCTGAGTTCACATCTCCACTTCCATGTGTCACCCTGGTGCTAAGACGTGAAAATGGGAATTATTTACAGAACGGAGGAGTCACATTGTAGCAGCTGAGGAGGCAGGAGAGCTGTGCTGGGCATCCGTGCTCCTCCTGTCCTCGGTGGTGACTGTTCCAGGGGTACGAGAAGCCACAAGGATGGGGAAAGGGGTCTCGAAAGGGGCCCTGCTTCCTGCTGACCCATGTTTTGCAACACTGGAGACAAATTCAGGGTGTGCCCAGAGGAGGAGGAGAAGGGATGCTCAGCAAAGGCAGAATTCTTGGCTTTAGTTGCCTTTTCTGCCACGGACTTCCCGTGGGATGACCTGGGTGCTGCACCCCACCGATAACCAGGAGCTCCCAGACATGCAGGGGCTGTTTGAGGAGCAATGCCCCTGAAGGGAGGAGGCAGCCAGGGATGTCTGGGTTTTGCCTCACTGTGAGGTTGCAGCTCCCAGTCCAGTGTCCCCAGGGCAGCCCCAGCACCCCACGGCACCCCGTGGGCTGCCCACGCTGCTTTGCGTGGCAGTGAGTACATGTGAGGTGGGTGCAGCACTAGTTGGGGGGTGGCTGAATTTCCCTGCCCTCCTCTGCTGTGACCATCTGCAGCCCGCGAGCTCTTCACCACCAGGTATTTATGAAGTGTCTGTAACTCAGATGGTTGGCAACACTGCCAGCAGAAACACCCCTTCCCTTCCCTGCATGGTCCCGGCATCCCACCAGCCCAGGAGGAAGAGAAATGAGGCTTCACCACTGTAATTCAAACCAGCCCTGCGAGGAAAAGGGATGGTGGCGAGAAGGATGCTGCCAGGGCTGCCCCGTGCACCCCCGAGCCCAACCCTCAGCCCTGGCCCATGCCCAGCCTGAGAAACTGCTCCCTGAGGAGCATCCTGCCAAGCTGGCAGGGCTTGGGTGGGGAAAGCCGTGTTGGGGTGAAGGGAAGGTGTCAGCTCACCAGGCACAGGGCTCCCTGATGTACCCTCAGTCAACCCGCGTCCCAGGAAGCATCCAAACTCGCATCCCCGGACAGTGCCAAGGGGCTTTGTGCATCTCTGCTCTCCATGGGGCAGGTTGGTGCATGCTGCCAGCCTCGTCTCTTTGGCGTGGGCAGTGTGCTGGCTCAGCATGTCTCCAAGCTTGGACCCCCCTGTGCTGCCCGGGCCCCCGCAGCTCGTCGTGCAATGGCGGGATGAGCAAACGCTGACACACCACCATTAATTCCCACAACATGTGCCTGCAGCCCGCAACAAGTTGGGAGACGGAGCAGGGGTAGGTCACGACATCTTCCTGGGTGCAGGGGGAGGGAAGGGCCCCCTCCTGCCCTGGGGTTGCTGATTCAGCCTCCCGGGACCATGTGCCTGGCTTTGCCATGAGTCACGGGGCGAGGAGCAGGCACCCGCCCTGGCATGTGTGGGAGCAGGGCTCCCAGTCTGGCTGGGGTCCCAGCACCGCCTGGCACCCACTGGGGCTGCGCTGGGCTCCTGGGCACCCCCCGGCTGGGATGGGGCAGCGAGTGCTGCGCCTCGCTGCTGTGACCATGGAAGGATGGTTTAGCTCCTTGTCCACAGGTCTGCTGTGGAGGGTGTTGGGAATTCAGGTGTTCCTGTGGCCAAATCCCATTTCCATGTAGCTGCTCTGCCCCAGGCAGGGAAGAGTGGCACCCAGCCCTGGGCTCAGTGTGACCAACCGAGCCCTTGCCTGTGCCCTGGCCATGGAGATAAGTCCCTCATCTAGGACACCGTGTTATCCTCAGCTGTTTTGTGGCCTGTCTGTGCTCATTCTTGGTTCCTATCCCAAAAGGTGTTTGGACAAAATAACAAGGCAGAAAAAGGAACTGGGAAAACGAAGCTTTAGCCTTCAAGGAAGGGATCAAACCAAAGTGCCATCCCCTGTTCCTGTCCTGGCCATATCTCCTCAGGGTGGTAGGTCCTCCCACGGCTCCTCCATCTGAGTTCTTGCCTGGAGGCTTCCCCCCTCAACTCAGCCTGCAGAAACCCAGAACCCTGATTTCTCCACCCTTGCCTCCCTTTCCTGCTGATTTTTCCCATTTCTCCCCCATCATCTGCCTGGACTCCTGCACTGGCCAGCCCCCGTCCCCAGCAGTGAGATGCCTGGCTCTGGCCGTGCCAGGGATGCCCGCAGGATGCCTGGGCTGGGGGATGGAAGGAGGTGCTGCCTGCTCCCGCATCCTCACCGGCTGCCCTTGGCCTTGCACGGTGGGACACCGGGGCTGCAGACATCAAAGGGGCTGCTTTAATGGGTTATTGAGTGTTCAGGGCTAGCGCTTGGGGTATCTGCTGCCTTCCACCCCCCAAGGCACTTAGTCCCTAATTAAACTGTACACAGCATTCCTTCCCCATCACACCTCGTAAAAACGAGGAACCCACAGAAAAGGGGCTGTGCTGCTCGGAGGATAATGATGAGGGTGCAGTGCAGCGAGGGCTGTGACTGCAGCCAGCAGAGACCCTGCCAGGGAAAGCGTGACCGGGGGTGTGCTCCTTTCCGGGTCACTCACTTTGCCTTGGCATATGTGCAAATAAGTCGTAATCTAACATAATGAGAGAGAGAAAAAATTGAAATAAATAGCAGATTCGCCAACACGTTGTGGTGGCTGGGGGACGGGTGACGGAGGTGTGAGTTGCACGGGGCAGGCTCCTTGGGGTGTCACGCAGAAGACTTTGCTGCTGAGGGTTCCATCAGCAAGCAGAGCCCATCACTGTGGTTTCTGGCCTCTCTGCCCTCTCTGCCGGGATCAAACCAGGGAATACAACATCCATGGTACCCCAAGGGTGTGGGATGTCAGGAATCCAAAGGTAGGGATCATAAAACTGGTTTTGTAAAGTGTATCCAAGTATGTGGAACTGAAATCTTCCATTTCAGAGGCTCAATTTAGACCAGGAAAACCCGGATCCCAGACATGCAGGACACGAGGGAATTTGTCCCAATCCTCACTTTGCCCCTTTGTCCAGAGCATCCCGCTGCGCTCCCAGCTCCGGGCAGGGCTGTGTTCCACCACAGCCAGGGAATGTGTTGCTCGTTGGGCAATTTTTCTCATGTCCAACCTAAACCTCCCCTGGCACAACTTGAGGCCACTTCCTCTTGTCCTGTCACTTGTTCCTTGGGAGAAGAGTCTGACCCCACCCGGCTCCAGCCTCCTTTCAGGGAGTTGTGGAGAGCCAGAAGGTCTCCCCTGAGCCTCAGCAAGAGGCTCTCACTGATGCTCAGCCACATCTCCTGGTGCGGGCAGGAGCTGGAGGGCTCCGCAGCTCTGACCCCATCCACTGTCCCTCTTTAATGTGCTTTACACATGTGATGAATATCGAAGGAATTTGTTTTTTAAAGCCTGTTTTGATTGAAATCACACAAAAACAGGCTCATGCTTGGGGCCTTCCTGTAAGTTATTATTATTTTTTTCATTTTGGGGAAAGATTATATTTCTTAGGCAAACAGGAAAAACAACAGGGAAAAAAGGCTCTGTTTGTTTCTTTAGCTTGGAGCTAAAGTCTTGGAGTGGTTCCCTGCAGTGGAGATGATGGTGCCGGCAGCACCATGGCATCAGAGGGTCCTGCTGATGTGTGAAGGGCTAGCTCGGGGTCACATTGTCACCCCCTAAGAGCAGGAGACCTTGCAGGGACACAGCGCAGCACAAAGAACTTCCCCAGCCAAGCCAGGTGGGGACATCAGTCTTCAGAGGTATCAACAAAGCCTATGTTTCTGTTTGTGTTTTGAACAGTTTTTTACAGGCATTTTGGGTGTGATGTTTGTTTTTTAGGGGCCAGGAAGAGCAGTGCACCCCAGAGGGTGGCTGCAAGGGACAGTAGCCTTGCCAAGGGTCCCTCATCTCCACATCAGTGCAAGCCTCTCTGGCTTCAAACAGCCCCCGCTTCAAACAGCCCCCGCTTCAAACAGCCCCCATGGCCACCAGCACAGCAGCACAGAGAGACACAGGGGGAAGAGCTGCTGGTGATCCGGGTGTGTGAGCACACCAGACCATGCCACCCGCCCTCGTGTCTTCTGTCTTCCCTTGTACCACTAGGCTTGGACCAACTCTAGCAAGGACGTGTCTTCAAACCAGAAGCTGTAGGTAGCCCTGTGGTAGTGTCTGCAAGACCATCCAAGTAACTTTGGCATGCTGGAAAGAGAGGCTGAGCACATGGGGTACCTGGGGGGAGGTGTTTTCTTCCCTTTCTCCTCCTTTGGAGGAGCAGGAGGGGGTGGATGGATCTTCTGGAGGCCCTGCAGGTTTGGGGTACACAGGCAGCAACCCCCACCTCCTGACATGGTGTGTGAGAGCGGCTGCGGGTGGGAGCAGGAGCCCCTCTTGGTGGGAACGAGGAGGCGTTTGCAGGTCATTTCAGCATGTTGTCCCAGTCAAATATTTGTCTAGTTAATAAACATATTGTTGGTTTTTTCAGTGAGGAAATGAGGAGGCTGTGAAGAAAAATAATGAAAGGCCTTTCTTGTGCAGTCCTGCTCTGCAAGAACCTAGATCAGGCCCTCCGCCTTCTCCTTGGCCCTCACGCTATAAGGAACCCTGCTGCGGATTTCACAACGGCGTGATTGACAAGATTAGAAATTATCTCCCCCTCTCTCTACATATAAGGTTACTGCCGCTCCAGGCACAGTGTGAAATTCCCCTTGCCGGAGCTCATTAAATGGGTCAATGGACGCGTTCCAGCTTCTCTGCAGTTCACAAAGGGCTGAGTCCTGGCCACCCCACCAAACTCTGTCCCAGGCTGTTGACGAGTAAGTGCTTCCATATGGCTCACCTCAGCATCTCCAGAAAGATAACAGAGAGCTAATGGCTTGCAGATTCCACGGATGCTCGTCGTCAAACATGCAGAGGAACTGGGGGGCTTGGGGGCTGCGTTCAATCACAGCCGATTGGGACGGAGGGGACCCGCGGGCTCCCTGCCAGCCTTCATCCCCCGCAGACCTTCCCCTTGGGCTGGGGGCACTGGGAAAGGGCAGCACGTTCACACAGCCGTGTTGGGGACCAGGAGCGGAGGGACGGGTGAGCAGGCAGCCACTGCTCTGGGGGTTGGTGGGTGAGGTGGTGCCCTTGAACCAGCAGCTCTGAGCTTTCATGTTGTCTTCACAGCCCCTGGGACTAGCAACACCAGGTATTGAACAGTGGTAAGACCCCTTTCTTGTACTGGATGCTCTCAGAGGCCATTTAGATGCCTTCAGGTGAGAAAGCCACTGATGAGGTTCTGGCAATGTGAAGACAGGGAGAAATGTGGTGAAAACATTCCTTCCAAGGTGTTTGCCCTTTCCTCCCTCTTTTGGTTTTTAATGGCACTTCACTGAGGAGGTCACTTCTCTGAATCATATTTACCATGAGGAACAATTTACAAACGTATCCCGGGCATTTGTTCCTGTCTGTGGATCTGCCAGGAGGGCACATGCTGGGAAGCTCACCCTGCAGCTCCTGCTTGTGTTCTCCTGCCATGGGCATCACCCGGTGCTCCTCCTCTCCCACAGACGGACGGCTCCTGTCGCTTACCGGCACAGGGAACATTTCAAATGCACCCAAACATGCCACTCAAAACACTGCTGCTGTTGAATATTTGAGTTTAAAATTTATATTTAATGAGCACGTGTGCTGGGAAGGTTTGAGTGCTGGCATCATTCACACAGAAGAGACACAACGGGGTCAAGAGCACAGGTGAGTCAAAGCGGTCCCTGTGTTGGAACAAGCACTTGTGGGACCTGGTTTTCTCTGCTCAGGCTGCTCCATCACCTCCCAGCAGCTCTGCCGCCCTGTCCCCACCTGCACCCCTGTCACTCGGAGGTGTTTTGGGATGCTCTGGGATACAACCCCCCTCCAAATTTTGGAAAGCAGGATCTTCTTGGCTCTCCCATCACCAGGTGCCCACACAGAGCTACTGACGTGATGCTGAGGTTGGAGATGAAGTCTCAGGCTGAAGGAGATGTTCCTTTAGCTCCAAGAAGTGTCTGCGTGTGACGCAGAAGCAGGAGGGCTCAGGGAGGATCACCATGATTGAATGTACTGCTGGAGGAGCTGTGACCTGTGTGGTTTATGGGCCCTGGATTAATTACGCAGCTCAGCATCGTCACCATCCAATTAGCTTCCTTCAGTCCAGGGTATTTGTGTAACTAACCACCGATTAAAGTCCTCGCTCCCAGCTCCCCGGGGTTCATTTCCTTGGGGCCAGGCAGTGATGCAGGGCAATCGTTGTGCCTGAAAAGCTCTTGACACCACTCTGGGGGGGGGGCTCAGTCCCCAGGACCACAGTCCCTGCTCTTGTGTGAGCCCAAGGATGGGCTGCAGGGATGGCTCCACCTCGGCAGGACTGATCTGAGCTGGCTGGTGGTTCAGCGAGCATCACTCTGCGTTCCCTTTGCAAGGGATAGGGACAAAGCACAGCTCCAGGGCTGCTCTCCACGCTGCAAAACAGGGTCATTCTAGTGCAGGATGCTCAGGCCTTTCCAACCCAGGTCTCATGAAGGGAAAACTTCCCCCTGGGACCACCTTCACCCTCAGGAACCACTCTCTGAGTGGCCCCATGCCAGTGGGACCCCCTTTCCCAAGTGATCCCCACAAACAGCCGGGTCTGGTAAGAGGGGATGTGGCCGCAGGGAAAAGGGGGCTGCTGGCAGGTCCTGCTGCCTGCAGGCAGCCCAGCTTCGGAGCTCTGCTTTCCTCCCAGTGAGAAGCTGGAAACCCCCCATCCCTGTCTGCTTTACATGCTGAAGCCGAAATAAATGAAATTACCTTTAATTATTCTCATTACTTTCCTGGGGAATGCTGGAGTGAAAGGCAGCATTTAGCTGTGAGCTACAGCAGGGCTCTGCCCTTCCTCCTGCCCCCCAACCCCGCTGCCAGGGCTGCCAGCCCCCCCAGCCCACTCCACAAGCCAGGACTCACCCCCCCTGTGCCCTGGACACACACAGAGCTCCCTTCTCCTTCCATGTGGGATGAAAGGAGGGGATGGGGAGGAAGGAACTGGACAGAACAGGGACCTGGGAGCAGGGGGGACCAGGGGTCAGGGGCTGGGGTCTCACGGGGGTCAGGGCCCTCAGTCAGCCAGAGATGACTTGCCCGTTTCCACCCAGACCACCACTGGGCTCAGGGAGCCTTGGAGGGGGATCACTGGGGCAGGCTGGGGGGTGGGGGGCAGTTTTTGCAACTTCCCAGCCAGCTGCAGCTTGGTAGAGCCCTGGCAGGAGGGTGTCCAGCCACAGGGCATTTCCATCGCACGGCACCCCCTTTCACCGCTTGTTCATCCCATCCCGTGAGGTGCTGAGGGATGGATCCTGCTGCTCCCAGCACCTCGCTGCCGGCAGCAGGGCCATGGGCAGGACGCACTTCCAGCCGGCGGGTGCTGCCTTAGCTCCCTGTCCTGGCGATGCTGGAGAAGAGCTGCCAATTATTCTCCCCTGTTTAATGATTTCTGGACCTGCCGCTTTGTTACGTGCCGTCTGGCACCTTTCAGCAGGTGCTTGCTGGGGTATTTGTGCATACAGGTCAGGCTGGCCAGCTCTGGAGAGGCTGCGAGGCTCCAGGCTGCTTTGCCCACCTTGTGCCCGTCCAGGGGTGAGCTGGCAGCAGGACCACAGGGACTAGCATGAGCTGCTCCCCTCCAGAGTGGGCACCGCTCTGCAAATGGCTGAACCCTCTTATTTCTTCTCTCCCCATCTCCTAGGCATGGAGAAGGAGAATTTTCCTTTTCCCAGCAGCAAATCTGGAGAGGAAATCCATATCTCCTGAGCTGCAAAGGAAGGACCATCCACCCTTGCACCCAGCTCATGTCCAGCAAAGAGAGATAGATAAAACAGAAGCCCCATGGGACCTCCCAAACTAGAGCTTCCCTGGGCACCCTGCCAGCAGCAGAGAAAACCCCATCATTGGAGAAGCAGGGAAGGGGAGCAGGGGGGCTGGGAGCCCCGTCCTAGATGGACACTGAGCCATTCTTCTGGAGAAGGTCTTGTTACCCTCCAAGGTCAGCCGTAAGTGACACTGAAACCTCGGGGGCCTTTGGGAACGAACACTGAGACACGTTCGCTGTCAAATGGAATCTATTAAAAGGGATTAGACGCTTTTTTTCATCAATACCCCTGTGACACCATGATCGGTTGAAATTGCTGCAAAAACATCATTATTAGAAATGGGCCTATTAGTATTAGAATGGACAGAAGCTCCTCACTAATTTTAGCAGCAGCCACCGGAGCTGGGACGGGAGGGGAAGCAACAGAGCTGTCCCCGGGGAGGGGCTGGGGGAAACAGGGGCCAGGAGGGAGAGGAGCGGTGCTGGGGGCTGTGGTGGGGCCAGTGTCCCCTCTGGTGTCACAGCCCAGCACGGGTACATGTGCTGCAGCGCCGCCTCGGCACAGGAAGCAAAGTGGCTGCTTGGAGATGGAGCGAACACACACTCAATCAATTTTGCTCCAAAGTGCATTCATCAGTGGCAAGAGATGCTCCCGACACAGTCGGGCACACGTGCTCCTTCAGAGATGACAATCTGGTTGAGACCTCTGGTTGAGACAATCAGGGACAGAAAGAGATGTCTCAAATCCCCACATCCTGCATGGTGGGGGTTGGAAGGGACCTCTGGAGATCATCTGGTCCAACCCACTGCTCCAGCAGCTCACCCAGAGCAGGGTGCCCAGGATCGTGTCCAGGCAGGTTTGGAATCTCTGCAGAGAAGGAGACTCCACAACCTCT
>JAVSBS010007324.1:7722-20780 GCA_033124195.1 Coracias cyanogaster
GGGTTTCCAAGCCATGGAGATGTGGTGCTGAGGGCCAGGGGTTAGTGGTGCCCTGGCAGTGCTGGGGGAACAGTTGGGCTCCATGAGCTTAAAGGTCTCTTCCAACCAAAACTATTCTATAAGATTTCCATTCTGTAGTTGAAGGTGCAGCCCTGTGGTACGGGCTGTCCAAATCACCCTGTGCTGAGGGTAGACGTGCCTGGCAGGCAAGAGAAAGGGGCCTGCTCTGAATGGCTGACCAGCTTCTCTTCCTCTCTCTGGCTGTTTTGGATTTTTTTTCTAACTATGAAAAACAAGCAAACAACAAACCACCAACAACCAAAAAAAGTCTATACAATTTTAAAGCTGTCATGTCCCTAATTTCAATAAAATTCTGTAGAGAAGGATTAGAGCTAATTAGGTGTTAGGGAAAATAATAATTGTCTTGCCCTGAGTTTGTAAATCTTTTGATGGAATGATTTTCTGATTTATTTTGTTCCTATTCTTTAGACCAATTTTTAGGTTGTTATTCTTCTGAGTAGTATGTAGGATAGTTTATATTCTGGTGGTGCTGGGTGGCCCAGTCAAGGTCTAGCACTGACAGAACACCCATACGCTCAACAACTTATAGCTTAGAGATGTGAAGAAAAGCAATCTCTATTTGGAAATACATGAGAAAAGTGAGTGCGGAAGATGACTACGTACCTGAAAATCCAGGAGATAAACATGCAAAAATAAAAATGGACAGATGAATGTCTGTGAGAAGGGCAGAAGCATGATGGACAGGAACTGCCTGTGTCACCTCTGCCCATTGCAGCTCCTTGTGAAGGTGAAGCTGAATAGAAGAGGCAATGCAAGGTTGTACCTGTGCACCCTGCACCAGCTGGCTCATGCCTTCTGTCTGTAAGAGCAAAAGGCCTCATGCTCTCTGAAGGGCGGTCATGGAGATGTTCCCTCTTCGTACTCCCTCTGCTTTCTGATAAAAATTTGTCCTGTCTTCTTCTGAGAGATTTTTTGGTCTCTGGTTATTCTGGCTGAAATCCCTGACCCTCCCATGAACAAGAACAGCTTGCATGCAAGGTGATCATTGTTGAGCATGGTGTTGGGATGGTGGTACTGGATTTACCTGCGCTTACGGTGTGAAAACAGCCCTCCTCACACTCATTCTGATTGGTACACTTCTGCTGTTTGCAAAATGAACCAGAGGTGTAGGGCCCCAGCAATGATGGGACGGTGAGACCCCTCTGCTGGAAGGCCAGGCTGGGAGAGCTGGGCTTCTTCAGCCTGGAGAAGAGAAGGCTCCGGGGAGACCTTCTGGTGGCCTTGCAGGACTTCAAGGGGCCTGTCAGAAAGATGAGGAGGGTGCTTTAACAGGGAGTGTAGTGTGGTAGGACAAGAGAAGATGGCCTCAAACTGAAAGAGGAGACATTTAGATAGTTATTAGGAAGTAATCCTTCACTCTGAGGGTGGTGAGACACTGGGCCAGCTTGCCAGGGAAGTTGTGGATGCTCCATCCCTGGAGCTGTTCAAGGCCAGGCTGGATGGGGCTTTGAGCAACCTGGTCTAGTGGGAGATGTCCCTGCCCATGGCAGGGGTGTTGGAATTAGATGATCTTGAAGGTCTCTTCCAACACAAACCACTCTATAACATTGGCTTTTTCAATACTACCACTCTGTAATTTGCTTGGAAGCTGTTTAACGAGCGATACCACCATAAAACGGACCATTTACCAGGGAGTTGTGCCGAGAGGCAGTGACCTTCTAGAAATACGACCTGGGCGTGTAGGAGCATGGAGAACCAAAACCATCTTTGATATTGGTCTTGGGGTGTAAGTTCCTCATTTTGCACGGTCTGGGGAGCTCTGGTGAGCATTAGGTGGGGGCTGCCCTCCTGCTGCCAGCCCCCAAGAAGCCATCCCAGCCCGGAGCTGAGGGAGGGAGGGAGGGAGGGAGGCTGCTGTGAGTGAAAGCTCTGGGGTGTGCGTATTTGCTCCTCAGCCTGTGGAGGTAAAGCACATGCCTGTCTCCTGTACTCTTGGCCAAGACCACCATGAGCTCATTTAGCACTGGCTGATCTGCACCAACAGCGAGCTCAGCCAGGTGGTTAATGAATAACCCTTTTGACTCCCTGGGTTGTTATTGCAGAGTAACATGTGTTTTTCTGACAGAAATAGCGTTTGTAAAGCACACAGAACACAAGGGACAAGGTGCTGTGCTTCCCACCGCGATCTCTAGTGCCTCCTGCGCTCAGGGACGGAGGAGCAGATGAACGCAACACGCCTGCTCTCGTTTGGAAGGGTTCCTGGCCAAGGCAAGCAGTATTTCTGCGCTAATTAGGAATGGTTTCTGGCCAATGCAAACATTTTTGTACCCAATATCAATAACCCAGTCTTCCTAAGATGACTTTGCAGTTGCTTTGCATGGTATGTTTGATTCCTTACGGAGTCGCGGGGATTCATTTTTAATCATACAATAA
Source organism: Coracias cyanogaster (assembly GCA_033124195.1). Lineage (NCBI taxonomy): Eukaryota > Metazoa > Chordata > Aves > Coraciiformes > Coraciidae > Coracias > Coracias cyanogaster. The sequence goes on from JAVSBS010007324.1 coordinate 10,177, forward strand.
CTCACTGTTTTTACACGACTCCAAAGTTGCTTCCTAATAGTATGTTTGAATCTTGACTTTCTAAAGGGGTTCATTTATAACACTGGGCTTGTATTATACCTTTAATTTCTTTCATTATCTACCAGCATTCCCTGAATTCCTGGGTAGTTAATGCTCACTTCAGTTTCCTGTCAGTCATGTTATACTGTATTTCGATTTTTCTCACCCATGTAATCTTCTCTGTGGATATGAATAGGCAAAACAGATCAGCCCAAGGTGCTGGAGACCGAACACATTGCTTGTGCCTTTTCCAGGGATGGAAAGGAAAGCGATGGGTTCTGGTGCCGTATGGAGTCTTCTCGTTAGAAAAAAATGGATGCCCTGTGGTCAAAGGGTTTCAGGCTTGGGGAGGACTGCTGATATCGTTCCCCATTGCTCTTCGCTCCCTCTCTCGAGCAAACATCTCTGCTTTCCCTCCAAGCCACTTCACCTCATCTCTAGTCACAAATCTTACTTTTAATGTCCCCGATCTTACTGATCCGTTGTAGCAAGGTGGGGTTGGTCTTTTCTCCCAAGGAACAAGTGATAGGACAAGAGGAAACAGCCTCAAGTTGAGCCAGGGGAGATTTAGGTTGGACTTTGGGAAAACTGTCTTCCCCATAAGGGTTGTTGAGGCCTGGCCGAGGCTGGGCAGGGCAGTGGTGGAGTCCCCATCCCTGGAGGGGTTTCCAAGCCGTGGAGATGTGGTGCTGAGGGACATGGGCTAGTGGTGGCCTGGCAGTGCTGGGGGAACAGTGGGACTCGATGAGCTTAAAAGTTTCTTCCAACCAAAACAATTTTATGATTCTATGTTCTTCCCAATTCACTAGCTTCATCTTCCAGTTTGGAAGCTTTTCATACTGAGTCCTCCCCACCCCTCCTTTGTCCTGTCTCTCTCTCTCTCTCTCCTGTCACGTTCAGCAGGCTCACCTCTCTTTTGGAAGTTTTTGGAGGTTTCTGCTTGCAGCGATGCCTACGCTTCCCGTACAGCCTCTCCACCCTTGCCCTATCCCGCCGATCTAAAAGCTGCTCCTAATCCCGACATCTCTTAATCCCACTGTGATTTCTTTTCGTCGTTCTCTGGCTCCCACGACCGTTCTGCCCGTGCCCGTGTGCCCCTGGCTCCCCGCTGTCGTCCTCCCCCCTGGCACGGCCGGGCCGCCCTCTCCCTCCATCAGCAGTGGCCTTTCCTTTCTGCGCGGTGCGGAGCCTTCTCAGTCTAAGCTGTAGCTCTTGTTTCTGTGAGCTCAAACTCTCGGCATTTTGTGGCAGCAAACTTGCGGTCGCTGTGGCCACGCAGGAATGTTTCTACATCAGTTACTGCGGGGCTTTCTTCCAAAGCTAGATTGCAGCAATAGAATAGTTAGACAAATACTATTAATTACACAAACATACAGAAATACATTGATGGAAAGTTGGTCGTGTTGTACTAATGTTACAAATTTGCTGTTACGAGGAGAAAAGAAGAATTTCTTAGAACTTTAGCGTTCTAGAGAGGCATTTGTGGAGTTGAAACTTCCCTGTTTTTATTGATGAAGCTGGAAAACACACAGATAAATCGTGTTTTAAGAGGTTGACTTAACTCTTAAAAAGTGATTTTTAATTTTCCTGTTTTCCCCAGACTGGAGGATATTGGATCCCGGGTTCACGAGCTGCACCCGTTGCTTTCCTCCTATTGGACATCAGTACCAAGTCCTGATGTTGAACCTCACCGGGGGTCCACTGTGTACCTGAAGCTTTGTGACAGTTCTATCTTGCCATGCTTTTAGCTACCTTGTAAATAAATTCAAAACAAACAGAAAAAATACTGAAAACATGGATAATTTTAAGATAGAAAAGACAAAACCCTCATTTTTTTGCATCTCACATTGAGGCATACTCATCCTTCTGTGTAAAGAATTTTTGCAGAGAACCATATTCTGCATTCTCTGTGTTTCGCTGGGAGGTGGAAGCTGTGCATCCAGGCTGCTTTATCACACAGTACATTTTGTGATTACAATGAAATCTTAATTATAGAGATGTCAGAGCAGCACCTGGCGCTCGCTTGTGGAGTGGGCTGGGCTGGGCTGCGTGAGGTCTGGGGAGGTCCCCGGGCGCGTGAGCAGACCCAGCGTCCTGCTTGTCATGCCTTGCTGGAGATGCAGAACAAAGCCGCGCCGAGCTGGGCAAATCCAGGTCACGGTGTTTATCTTCATTTGTGGTTCGTGGTTGGTCATTCGGTGCCAGGGAAAGCCAGGAAGAAGCACGTGTCTCTCTTGTGGCGAATACCAGCGTCTTACATCCAGCAGTTCCCCGGGCTGCAAAGGTGCAATATTGATAACGAGCTGTTAGAGGAGTCAATAGGAATAATTAGCGTCGTTTCTTGACGAGGAGCTAACGAAACACCCGTTGGGGCGTTTCAGCACAACAGATGGCACCAGGTTGTGCCGTGACCAGCAAGTCAGGGTCCTTGTGCCGCAACTGTACATCACAGAGGGTTTTCGTGTCCCTCCCGTGGGTTCCTCTGGTCCAACCTCACACCGAAACCATTTCGGTACTTACAGATTGTGACTGTCAAAACGGTGCCGCGCTGAAGTCACAGCAGTGGGTGAGTCTGGTCCTGCGAACAGGCAGCAGCTGTCATCTCCCGCTCGCCGGCAGCGTGTCATGAAATCCTCCACCGGCGGCTGTGACTCAGGCTCGTACCAGTCACCCCCAAAGCACCAGCGCTCCTCGGTGCGGGTGAAAGACAGCTTTCTCTTGTCAGCTCCCAGAAAGCAGAGTCTCTGGAGCATACGTAATTGTTCCAGGCAGGTTCAGGGTTTCTATTTTAGGGATAATCACATATTCTGTAGTGATATGTTGTCATTTTTAGAAATCCAGCCTGTTGTTCGCGAAAAGCAACATGCTGCTACTATGATTTTCTTCCTTAAACGTTGAGATTTGCTTTTTCTTTCACGGGCTCACTTACTAGTTTCTGGAGAAAATAACAGAACTGGAAAACACAGTCAGCGCCTGCTCATCTAACAACATCTGAACTTCACATCAGCAGAGCTGGATATTTAATTTATTAGAGGTGACATCTTTGCTGGTAGGTGCAAGGGCCTGGTGAATATTCATATCTGGGTTTGTTTCTTGACTGCTGACTAGAGCATGCTTTCTGGCTCAGCTGTAGTCATGGATACATGGAAATGACACCTCAGGGCTTGTTTTCTCAGCGGCAATGCCTTTTTGCACGCTATTCCAAACGTTATAATAAGTAATTGTCAGAAGCTGCCCTCCTGGGGTGCCCGCAGATCACGAGCACTCGCACATGGCTTCATGTCCGCAAAAACGCTGTGCTTTAAAGGCGCTCCCGATAGCTGGGGCTCCTCTTTGGGTGTTCCTCAGGGACAGAAGTTTGCTTGCACGTTAAAAAAATTTGATCTGTTGCCCCAAATGCTTCAGTGATGTGTGCATTAACACCTTGGACTTCAGAAAGAATATTTATGAGTGAGAGGTAGCTGCGGTTTTGTTTTGCTTGCTATGGTGTCTCTAATAAGCGTGGTAGGAGAAAGCTCAATAAAATGCTGCCTGTGGCTGGAGATGCCCCTTCCAGGGCTGGGCTTTGTCAGACAGGAGGGAGCAGGCAACCAGTTTGCAGCTCCCACAACATCGAGCTGGCCACTGGCTCCAGGAGTTCACCCCCTGTTGCCAATATCTCATAGCTTCGTAGCCCAGGAACCATCAAGTCCTGCTGAAAGGAAGCTGTTCACCCTCAGAGAAGGGGAGAGCAAGGAGATGGCACACCACTCACGTAGCCGAGGTGCAGGAGGCCATCAGAAGGACCAGGCACCACTGGTTTCCTGGTGTGGTCTCTCATGGAGTCTCCTGGAGCATCCCAGGGGAGGAGATGGTGCATCTGCCCTTCAGCATCCCTTACGGAATGGACTAGCAGTGCGGGGAAATATGTGGTAGGAGCTGGCCCAGGCTCTGTTTTCAATTTCATTTGGCAAAGTTTTCCGAGCTCTCCTGCAGAAAATGTCCCACAAAAGTGACAATAACAATATTTTGGATATAAGCCTAGTACAAAAGGGTAATAGGAACTCCACGGGCAAGCGTGGGCTTTTGATTCATCCTCAGAGATGACAGATGTGCATTTATTTAAGATCTGGGAGTGGGACTCGGAATATTTATAGTGAATACTTTGCTCCCACTCTTCCTACGTGATTTTGGTCTCCGCTATCAGTCGCACACGAGTTCAGTGCTCTCTGCTGACCATCTCGCACACCATTCACACCCAAGCCCATGCCAAGCATTTCTCTTCATGCAGCCTTCTTGGGAGGAGATGCCGAAGGTTGCCTTGCACGGGCAGGGTCCCGTGGTGGAAATGTCAAGGGCTGATGGGTGGAGCTGAGCAGGGTGCAGCTCAGTCCACTGGCGAGCTCTGTCTACATACATCCAGCCACTTTGAGAGCACAGTGGGCTGAGTAGAATAGGAATGGAATGGAATGGAGTGGAATGGAATAGAATAGAACAGAATAGAACAGTTGGAAGGGACCTACAAAGACCATCTGGTCCAACTGCCTGACCCTTTCAGGGCTGACCAAAATCTGGCGCGTGGGTTCGTGCAGCAGCCAGCGCTGACATGCAGGGTGTGTGCACACCATGGGCTTTGTTTGCAGCTGTGCTTGAGGACATCTTAAAGGTCTCTCCCAACCAGAACGATTCTATGATGTGGAGGAACTGAGGTATAAAGAGGCGATTTGTAAAACAGGAGTGATGCTGTGTCCTTCGCATGCGCTCCTGGGAAAGCATTTATTTACTTGTGAGGCATTCCAGCTATATGGCCATGGGGATTATCTCATTATTGGTGTAAATAGACCTATCTTTTTTATTTATTTAAGGCTGTTATTAGCTTAGATCACAGCAATAGTGCAGTAAAAATAACTTTGTTTGCAGCGCTGCTGATCAAGGCAGTAGCTGAAGTGTTAGAGCCACGCTCTCCTTTCCTGTCATTCCTCCTCACCGTGGCTCTGGAAAAAATGACAGATCTGGTACAGATGGGTTTGTACATGAAGGCGGTGGGAGTCAGTCCCCGTCCTCTGACTGTGGTCCTTTGGAAAAGCCAAACGCCAGCCTGCGGGGCCTGCGGCTCACCAGCATCCTGCGCTCGGCCGCGTGCTGGGCTCGCTCACGTCCCCGCGGCATCACCGTGAGACTCCTCCTGCATCGACACAGGCCAGAGCTGGGTTTTAACTGGTGCTAGACCACTTATGGAGTAACCCGGTTCAACCTGCTCGTTGCCTGCCTCAAGCAGGTGAAAAGAGACCGCCGAAGGAAAATGAGCTGCTGTCCTGCGTCCTCCCCGGGAGGCGGTGACTTTGGATAAAAGCTTGAAAAATGCTCTTTAGTTGTCTCCTTGTCTTCATTGTAAATAGAAGATCTTTGCAGTAAAGCTATTGCAAATTTAAATTCTTTTTTTCTTTACCTTGCAGTGAACTTTGACCACTTCCAGATTCTCCGGGCGATTGGGAAGGGAAGCTTTGGCAAGGTAGGCTTGAACTGTCTTGAGTTTGCTTGTGTGTTTTATCGGGTGCCTGCTGTTATGTACTTGCGGTGTATTGAAACACTAACAGTGCTGAAACAGGCTATTTTTATAGTCGGGTGATGGCTTCTGAGTAAACACAGGAAAAATATGTTCAGGAAAATACCTTGTTGCCATTTGGCATTGCTTTAATTCTTGGCATCTTGGTGAAACAGGTGTGTTTGAAACAACCAGCACAACTGTGACTATTGCATGGCAAATGTTCATCATGTTTTCTGTTTCCCGAGGGGGTTTATAGGTTGTGGGGGGGAGTAAGTCAGGGAGGTGCTGGAGGTTGTTCTGGGTGATCAGCTGAGCTGGCAGAATGTGGTCAGGAGTGTTCTCTGAAGCCCTGGCCTGTTTTCCACTCAGAAATGACTTATGCTGAAGAGTTTTTGTTGTTTATTTTTAACAAGTTTTTTTTGCCAAGCGTGGGGGAGAAGGTGGGAGGTGATGATCAAAAAACTGGATAGCTCTGGAAATCAGTTACTGGTTGGTTTCCTGGTTTTACTCCTTTTCCATTCCCTCTTTCGCTGACTCTCCCTCAGTCCCTGTGTGGACCAAGTATTTGCTGCTTCTGCCATGGCACTTGACACCATTTATTTGCGCTGCACGAGACTTCACGGCGCTGGTGCTGTTCCGTAGTCGCTTTTTCACCTGCGTTTTACTGTTTTACGGTCAGAGGAAGGCGGTACCCTCTCTCCTTTCTAGTCTGGTTGTCTTGGCCAGTTTCTCCCGTCTTACTTTGATCACCAGCTCATACCATAAGGGTAAGAAATCTGGATCTGAACTGTACGGTCCTTTGCTCCTCACACCAGGTGATGACCACGTGGGCAGCCTGATCTGCTGCCTTCAATGCTTGAAACTTTGTTTGGGTGGTTGGAAACTTTACAAAAGCAGAAAATTCTCAGGAGGTCTGAGACCTGTTTGGCCAGAAGAGCCCAAATTTTTACCAGTGACTGAAAAGCTCTTTATAAATATTTAAGGTGTATTAAGTAGCGTCAGTCTTGAGAAGCAGTAGCAGAGCAGAATCCAGGCACAGTCTGGATGAGGTAGAGTTCATCTCCTCTTCAAGTCAAGGGAGTGGACGCCATTAGTCATAGTGCTTTATTAGCACTGCTTGCTAATGAAGACATTTCATTGCAGGCTCAGTTAGCTGATGAACACCGAGGTATCTATTACGCCGTTCTGGTGTGCTCGGGGCACAGTCTACCCATGCAAATTCCTGCCTGGCTTCCTTAGAAGTCCACGTGGGACTTTCATGGCTAATAAAAATGTAATGCCGAGTAGTGTGCGAGTGATGGAGAGGGTGGTGGTAAATAGTCACCCGTATTTGCAGCCATGTCTCTCGGGCAAGAAGAAGTGAAAGCTGGCATGGAGCTGTTCAGCTGTCTGAGGTTGTATTAGATGATGGAGATTGACTAACTACAGGCTGTGGTCCTTCCTCAGGTTAGGTCTGTGAAGATCAGGCAAACAGAGAGGAAAGTCTTCCCAGACACTCCTAGCAAGAATGGGAGCTCTCAGGGTCTTGTGACTTCTGCTCATTGTCAAAAACCCAAACCTAACTCAAAATCTTACTGAAAAATAGCAGCTAACATTTTTGTGAGTTCGTATGAGAAGACTCATACATCCAAACGTGAGCTTGCCAGAGAAAAGAGGTTTCATTCTGCTGAGCAGCAGCACTTGGTGCTGGAAAATTAATTCTACTCAGAACATGAAAAGGAGAAAAAAATATTCTTTTCCCAGGGTGGGACCTTTTTCGCTATGAAGTGAGCTGCTCCTCATGGCTGCTTCCTCTTCTGTTTATGTTAAAGAAAGGTTAAGTCTGGCGTGTAGCAGTCTATCAGGCATCAGAACTGTATATACACTTTCAACAAAATGCTGAAATGATTCATCTGTCATCTTTCTGGATAATTATGTCAATATGCTAGATTTCCTTTGATACGGAGAAAAGCTCCTTGCATTTGCAAAGTCATTTACAACTCGCATTTAATTACAGAAAATGTAGAACTACCTACCTGAAAACTGGTACTTGAGGTTTATGAGTAATTTGGCTGATTTCAGCACCCTCTGCCCACGTGCAGGAAGGTGTTTGGGAGCCCGTATCCTGTCCACCTCAAAACGGGGATGTGGACCCTCCGTGTGCAGTGAGGGACCTGTGACACTGTGGGATCCCGTAGTGACGGGACCCAGGAGGCAGCAACCTGTGGGGCAGCTTTGGGCAAGGCGTCACTATTTCTTCACTGTGAGGGTGCTGAGACATGGGCACAGGTTGCCCAGGGAAGCTATAGATGCTCCATGACTGCATGTGTTCAAGATGAGGTTGGATGGGTCCATGAGCAACCTGATCTAGTGGGAGGTGTCCCTGCCAGGCAGCAGGGTTGGAACTAGATGATCTTTGAGGTCCCTTCCAACCCAAACCATTCTATGATTCTCTGGTCTGCTTTCCGCTCATGTTTGTGCACCTCTCAGGGCAGACTGTGTGGTTTTGCTTCAGGAACCGTACCACCTGTAGGAAAAGGGGACTCAGAAATCATTGCTGGGGAGACTGGAGAGCCCCTGAGCTGTGACTCTGGTGTACCTGCAAAAACCGGCCAACTGCTGCTCCCTGGAGATGGGTTTAATCATCTTTAAGATACTCTGAATCAAATGAAGGTCATGCTCAATTCCGTGTTTACTCAAATTAGCAAATGTGCGATATTTTCCATACGTATTAGAGGTAGTATTACTTGAATTTCAGTGTTTTCCCAGGAGCACTGTGTTCCTCCTGTAGCCCAGATTCCTTTCTCAGGCAGCAGCAGTTGCATGGGTTTTAGCTGGTCTGTGGCTGTGGCCCAAGGAGCAGGAGCCAGGAGAGGGTTTCCAGAACACGATGGAATTTGTGACCCTCCGTTTTAATGGGAAACGTGCTGCAAGTTTAATTACACTTCACAGGAGACATGATGAGACCTGGAAATCTCAGAAGGCATCGGTTGCACGGCAGGTCTTCTGATGTCTCCCTTCTTAAAAATTGACCTCTCCTGGCTCAAGTCCTCATCTGTTCCAACCAGGAGGCAGCCGAGGGGGACTTCACCCCCATATTCCTCCTCCCACCTGGGCTTCCCTCTCAATTCTCCCTCGAGTCAGCCACCGCCGCCTTTTCCAAGGGATAAAGAACTGGACAGGGTTATGGGAATTCATTATTTCCACTTTACTGCTCTGAAGAAATAAAACCGCATCTGAAGTTCTTCAGCACGGATTTATGTCTTTGTCTGCGGTTGGAAATAGGGGAATAAGCCGGGGGCTGGGGGTGGAGTGAGCAGCAGCGTGAAATGAAATTTTCCAGAGAGAACAAATATGTGTCGGGGCGGGTGGGCCCGTGCAGGCAGCGCAGGGGGCCGGGGGGCATCAACGTTGGCTTTCTTTTCTTCTTCTCTTTTTTTTTTTTGAATAATTTGTGAAGATTTAATGGGACCTGTGAAGGTTCAGGGGAATCAGTCTGGTAGTAAAGAGGTTTTTATTGCTGTTGGGCTGTGGAGTGAGGGCCTGGAGAGCATGAGGGCTGTGGACGGCATGACCACCTCCACGGCTGGCCACCTCCTGGGGCCAGGGCCCTGCTCAGGAGGGTGCTGGGGAGGCCTCGCTCCCCGAGGGTGGCTTCTCACCCACCCATCCAAAGAAATCATAGAATCATGGAATGCTTTGGGTGGGAAGGGACCTTTGAAGCTCATCTCATCCAGCCCCCCTGCAGGGAGCAGGGACATCTGCAACTAGAGCAGGTTGCTCAGAGCCCCGGCCAACCTCACCTGCAATGGTGCCAGGGATGGGGCAGCCACCACCTCTCTGGGCAACCTCCACCAGGCTCTCACCACCCTCAGTGTAAAATTTCTTCCTTCTATCTAGTCTAAATCTTCCATCTTTTAGTTTCAAACCACTTCCCAGGCTGTGTTGATACTGGGAGTTGCCCCAACCCAGGTGCAGGACCTTGCACTTGGCCTTGTTGACCATTTCCAAGTCTGTTTTTGTGGAGGACCATGTCACCTTCTGCTTTGTGTTCCCCCCTGGGCTCTTGGGCACGTGAAACAGGAGCTGGTGGCCTTCACTCCTTGCTCATCATTGCTTTGGATGTGTTCAAGACCAGGTTGGACGGAGCTTGGAGCAACCTGGTCAAGTGGGAGGTGGCACGGGGGTTGGAACTAGATGATCTTGAAGGTCCCTTCCAACCCAAACCAGTCCATGATTCCATTATTCCACTTCAGAGTCAAGAAGTCTGTTCCCATCTCTGACTTTTCATGATGGCTTAATCACACTTTCAAACAAGTTTCCTCATGTTCGGGCCTGAACATTTTCACCTGTGCCCTGAACATACAATCACAGAACAGTTTAGGTTGGAAAAGACCTTCAAAATCATTGAGTCATTATCTGACAACACACATACATCACATTTCCAGCAAGGGGCCGATATGAAAAATTTCACAGCTCCAACTGGCCCCACAAGTTCCCCCTTCACCTCGGCGGGGAAGCGCACCCACAATTTGAGGGGCAGGAGGGCACCCACCCCAGACTTCTGATTTTTTTTTTTTTAAATCTTTACTCTGGACTACCACCACGGCGGGTGAGTTTAACCCCAGGGGGCTCACCCGGGCTCCCCTCACCCAGCCCCGGGGCTCCCTGAGGGGCCGGCGCGCTGCGAAGCCGCCTCACCCCAGAGCCCGCCCAACCCTCCTCTCATCCCCTCAGCGCCTCTGGCCCCGCCCACCGCCGAAGCCCCGCCCAGGAACCGGCTCCGCCGACCAATGGCGTGGCGCCGCTCGACTCGGGCCCCGCCCACCGCCGAGTCCCCGCCCAGGAACAGGCTCCGCCGACCAATGGCGTGGCGCCGCTCGGCCTCGGGCCCCGCCCCGCCCCTCCCTCCGCCGCCGCTGCCGCCGCCGCCGCCGCCGCCTGCCGCTGCCACGGGGGCTGCCGGCTCCCCGCCCGCGCCGCTCGGGGGAACGGGGCGAGCCCTGCCCCTCGCCGGGAGGCTCCGCCGGGTCACCGCAGCCTCCTCCACCGCCGCCCG
>JAVSBS010007325.1:0-10063 GCA_033124195.1 Coracias cyanogaster
GAAGTTCTAGCTCCAGCATTTTCCAACATTAACCTATTTTGAGTGCTAGTCCCTTTTCTATTATCTGTATGCCCCTGATCACTCTTCCTGCTTTTCCCTTGTTAAAGCTTTGCATACTCACATGGCATCTACTCAACTTTCTCCCCATGTCCTCTCTACCCTATCATTCTTTAGCCCTCCATCCTGCTCATTAAATTTTATCTGACTTCTGCATTTGCCTTTCTTTTGCCTCTGGGCTCATGCCTCACGCAATCCCTTTCCTTCATGCTACTGTATCCCTGTCCATATATGTTTCTTTCTTTTCCTGCTCTTCCAATTATATATAAGTTCCCGTTGACATTTTCCATCCTTTATGCTTTTCCTGCTTACCTTTTGTTGTTCCCAGATCCTCCTTACTCTGACCACACTCCTTTTCTTGGTCTTCCAACAGACCCAACCCTTGACAGCAGCTATGGTCAAACTTTGGCCTGTGCTGTTAGATGAGGCCCTGCCAGCACCAGGCTCTCAGAGCAGTCCAGCTACCTGTGGGAGGCTAGACCCACTCCCTAAGCAAGAAGGTGCAGCTGAAGCCACCGGTCATCTACTCCCTACCCAGCCCAGAGTGAACCAAGGGGACACCAGGAAAGCCTGTACCATTTCCCTCTTGGCTCCCAATTCTTTTTACTAAATTTGAGGACCTGCTCTGTCACTTCTTGGACTGTCTTGCGACTTTGGTGAACAGCTTACAGGGTCAGGAGAGTTAGTTCCCTCCCTCTACCATGGGTTCTGCCATACAGTTCCCAGTATTGACTGCCCTATATTTCTATATGTTGTTTCATTTTCTACCTCTCCGGTTTCTTAGATCATCTTTACGTATCATTGTCTTTAGCATGTGCAGTGAAGGCACAGCAGCTTTATTCACCGGTACACCCGCGCTTCATTCATTGGAAACAACTGCATATTGAGGACAGTTCAACAGGGACAGGACTCCTACCATATGTTAAAGCTACAGGTGAAAGCCTTCATCTCACAGAAACAAATGCCAGTCTACCTTTTGCAAGATTAGAACTATGAAAATAGCAGCTTTTTTTAATTAAAACAGTAGTTTTTGAAGGTAAGGACTAGAGCTCAGGTTCAGTTTAGCAGCCCAGGGAAATCCCCTTTACACCATATGGTAACAGAACACGAGCAGTCAGGCCAGGGCCCTCAGCTGGCAAGAGCAATGCGCCTTCCCACACCTTTGTGGAAAAAGTGTTTCAAAGTGATGATTAAGCAAACTAAGCATGACTAAATTTTCACACTTACCCTTGCAGTGAAGTCCACAGCAGCACCCCGATTTAACAGCAACGTAGCTACATTGATATTTCCATAGTGAGCAGCTATGTGGAGGGGAGTGAACCCACTCTGGAAAAAACAAAACAAAACAAGACCAATAGATATTTATTGTTTTGTACTGTTGTACTCCAAAATTTGTATCACATCACTGGCAAAAGCTAGTAGTAGGAGTCAGCTGCAAGTCACCATTCCAGTTCTGTACTAGTTTTCACTCACTGACATTTATATATAGACTCTCACAGAGTCTAAATAAAATCATATTGCTATGCAGGATGGAAAAAAATTAACATATTTATTCCAGAAGGCCAGAAGTAGGATGAAGCTTTCAGTTATTCCAGCAAAACAACAACAAAACATTTGAGCATTAAAGAAGTGATCTGTCTTTTATATTAAATCAATTTCTAACTAAAAGCATCTAGTTGTTATCAGTATTATGGCAGTCATGCAAGTTAAGTGTCTTAGAGATTCTTTGCAGAAGTTCAGATACAAGTCATTTAATTATACTTGTTAACTGTTTTTTATAAATTCAAAGTAGATGCAAATGAAAACAACATCAAAGACAACTTTAATTATTAATATGGACTTTTTTTCCAAGGGTTAGTACCATAAAGATCAGTCTCCCACTGTGGGCAATCATACTGGGTTATGTTCAGACACCACAAGTTACCACACTAATTAGAAGATGCCTTACTGATAAAATTACTTCAGCAACTTGTTTTCATATTTAAGCAGTTTTACTTCCTTTTAAAATAACGCTAAAACATGCAGCAATTCCATCAGTCCTGCAAAGTATGAAACCTTATGGGAACTAGATGCATTTCTAAATTGTTAGCAAGCCATGCTAGCTGCCACTGCCTTGCTTTGGGAGTTTTGCAGATATAAAACCACTCTCAGATCATTCTATTTGCTGACACCATCAAGGTAAGTGTCATGCAGAAGCCTAAAACCAGACCTGGATGCGCAACATGACAGGGTTGTCTGCAGCTCTTAACACATCTGATAAACATATGCTCCATGAGAATCCCTGAAAACTCCATCTTACATAATACGGCTCTTTTATGATAGCATTTAGTTTCCAAGAATGCTTAATCTTACTTTGAAACCTAGTTTCAGCTGCAGAAAGCCCTGGTATCTAAACTACGGTCTTCTCTAGCACATGCTACTTCATTTCATCTAGCAGGTATCTATCCTATAAAAGGCAATGCAAAAAGGAGAAGGAAGAAATGATGCAGCAGCACTAAGTCATGAAGGAGTGATGATGCATATATATATTTATATATACCTCTGTTGTTCTATTCACCATCATCTAGGTTAACACATTTGGAAGCAAAGAGGGGGAAAAAATGAACGGTTAGTTCACCACTGGTGATATGGATGCAAAAAGCTTCATGATAGCTATGTGGCATGGCAGCTCAGATGACAGCACAATCGGCACACAAAGGAAGCTCGACTGAATGGAAGCTGAATGATCGAGTATTTTGAATGCTAATTGTTACATGTTTACCAAAGTTCTTGAAGGAGCAATTGCACAAACAGCTAATCATTGACTTAATTGTAGAATACCTATAGCACACCACTGCAGGAGTGGCTTTCACTCCCAAGAGAATAATTCTAATAATATTTTTCTTATTATTTTCCATTTGCAACACTTCTATGGGAGAAATTAACCCTGATTTAAACAAAAAGGGAACAGGGAAAAAAGAGGCAAAGGACACAAATGAAATATGATTCTTAGTCACAGACTATAGTAGAAAATTATGTGTAAATCTGCAGCAAAATACTTCACGCTAAGGGAGACCTTCACTGGATGTAATACACGTAGTCAATGCTTAATAGCATCAAACCTTTTTTATTTTTACAACTGACCTTTGACTCCACATCAGCATTGTGGTCGTTCTGCAGGAGCAGAGCCGCTGCCTTTGTATCATCCTTGCGAGCAGCGATGTGAAGGGCAGGAAGACGGACTTTTCCCTTTGTATCATTTTCAAGAAGCAGTGAAACCACCTGGTCATGACCTTGCTGCAAAGCTACTGCCAAAGGCGTGAAACCGTCCTGCAACATACAATGGGGACTCTCAACACATGTTCCAAGCTTTCCAGGGGGTGGAAAGGGGAAGGGAAGAGATCCCAGCATTAGTAACAGTACTGGCTCAAATTCAAATGCTAAGTGTAACATGGTGCAAATTGAAAGTACCCTGCAATGACACAGACATTGGAGTAAAGACTTGGTAACCTAGGTCCCGAATGCTCAAAACACCTTCTGGCACTCTAGCCTTAAACATAATTTACAAGACACAAGCAAACAAAAATGACTCAGACTTGAGAAAAATTAAAAAGTGAAATTACTAATGAATTAACAAGTTACATAAATATGTATAATTCTATAAAAAGATATGAAAAGCTGAAATATTAAAATTACAATTGTTAATGATGTTTCCACAGCAAATTATCAACCATTCCTTCCACAGCTACAGGTTGTTTTTTTTTTAAGAAAAACACAAAACCAAACAAACATTTCAGCTCTATCACCTGATTTATTTTATGTATGGATTTAGACCTTAGTAATATTTGGATATGAATACCATATTCTCTCAATATACCAGTTATTTTACTACAGCTCCCATTTATGAAAATTTATATAGACTGATGGACAATCCTCTTACAAACAGCAACTATTTCCATTCAGACTGGCAAATAGCCAAAGTAATGCAGAATAAGAAACCTGAGAAACAGAAGATTTTTGTTTATTAGGCTTTAGAGTGGATTCCTCAAACATAAAAAGTACAGTCTGAGATGTTTTTATAATTTTATTTTTATGGATTCTTAGAAACCTAAAGAATGAAAGAGTCATCATTTAGATTCTGCTCCTTCCCAAACATTTACATGGCATTCTAATGTAGGACTACTTTCGGCTTTTCCTAAGATAATATTCATAAATCACTCAAAAGATCACAAATGCAAATTACTCAGCTTGGGATATTTATTACATTTGACCCTTGATCAATATACTCAAAGCTTCTATTACCAAAGGTAAACCTCTTGTTTCACTTTTCAACTAGTTCTGTCATGGTGAAACTGCAAGTGTGAAATAAAAGTGCAGCAATGACACAGAAGAACATAGATGCCTCATCCTATACAAGAAGTGCAGAGTTCAAGTGTTAACTTCTTAACTTTTGGAACAAAAAGTAATCTTCTTGATAAGAAATTTCTCTCTCTGGCTTATCAAACAACACCTTAATTTAGGAGGAGACACAAGAGACGTTCTGAAAAAGAGCTTTTTCTTTTTTTCAAAATTTTGGAGAAAAAAACCCAACAAAAATCACTGAAATTCCTTGGGTCCTAACAATTCTTTTTTTATTTTTTATGAACTTTTAAAAACTCATTTAAGCACAATCTTCCCTCTGCCTCTTGCTCACCATCCTCCAGTAGCAGAGTGCAGTACAGGGTATGAAAACACTGTAGCTCCAAGGCCAAAAAACTCTATGAGCACCCCGACAAGAGGGCTCTGGCAATATAGTTATGCTGTACCTGCAGAAATGGAGGCTCTTGCTTGTAGAAACCAAGTGCAACAGCTCACACCATAGTGACCTGAAGACCTTGGCTTCCTGGCCTACTTATACTGCCAACAGCCACGGCACAGTCTGTCGCTTCACAAAGAAAAGTGGTTTCTACAATGTCTTTTCTCATTGGGCTTCCTCTTCTGCTAAAAATGCTGGTAACAATAATATATTTAAACAAACCTGGGAACATATTTTCTCCTTTCCATAGGGAAAAGGGAGTGGGCAAACTCAAAAAAAAAAGGGAGGCAGCGCTTCATTTCGGTCCCAGAACAGCTGCCATCCCCTATGCCCCCAGTTTTCTGACTGATCAGAGTTGCCCAGCATTTTGGTATGTGCAAAGATCACTGCACCAAGGCCAAGCAAACTGCGATTAGGAATACTGGCACCTAGAAGAAGGCTTTTCCACCACACACTCTCTGAAGATGCCAACTCAGAAAAAGCAATTGCAAGCACGTACAATGATGGCAGTACTATAGTTAGCAACTGCACTTTAAAACATATGGCAAAGTCCATTCCAGAAAAAAACAAAACAAGCCTCCCAAAACTAAAAGCATTTTAAAGAATATAGTTCTCTATATATTCTTATGGTTCTATTTTTTTTATTTAGATTGAAAGATCTTTGTTAAAGAGTTTTATTTTTAATGAATATTTAGCTAAGTGGCAACCATAAATCAACAAAGGTTTTTGCATTTGCAAAGATAGAGATAAATCAGATTTATATGAAAACTTGTACCAAGAGAAAATAAAAAACACCCATAAGCAACTATCACAAACAAGTAAGGCAATAAAGGCAATATTGTTTTGTAGTCTGGTATCTTCAAAGGAATTCTCCATGGATAAAATTAGATTGCACCTTATCATCAATCTGTGTTAGAGAAAAGCACAACCTAAACCAACATACAGTGCTCAAGGGAAAATCAATACCAAAGAAAAAGAACCAAGTACTCATGCACAATTTTAAAATTCTGTGATTTCAGCAAATCATGCAGTGGCAAGAATATCTTTTGAAGGTCTGAAACTATTGTACTTCCCCAGGAGTCCTGTGACTTCTTTGTTTCCAAGTTTTTACAAAGAAATAGAAATCAGTGTTCTGAAAACTATAATTTTCAGTTAATTTTCCAGATGTAGAACATTTCATTTTGGTATTTCTTGGCCTTCATATCTCTGAGCAGTTCTAGAAAGTAGTTTCTGAGGAGCACTTCTAGTTGATGTGCAATTTATTTTATGTTTTTGAAGACATAATTTTGATTAGTGACTCACTTTCAGTGTGCTGACTTCAGAAAAGAAGAAAAAGAATCCATACATACATCATCATACAGCGATATTGCGAGGTAGAGTGACGTAATGAATTAATTTTGCATTTCATATTTTGTATAAAGTAGGAATTTATCAAATAAGCATTATTTTCTCCATGGAATCAGTTCAGATAGATATTTCATAAATATTAGAGAGAGAGCACACACTGAAATACCTTTTTTTGGCAGCAAAATCTTGGAATTAAAACAATTGAAAATTCATCAGATTAAAAACCTGCAGTACATTTACAACTATCTGCTATTTTTTTTGCCTTCCGGGTTGCCTTATTTGATTGAGACCTACTTCACAAAGAAAAAAGAAGACAAAACTGCTCTTCTAGAAAGAGCAGAGAACACTTTCAAGGACGGGCCTTGCATCATTCTGTTGGCTTGAAATTATCACTGCAGGAGCAGATGGGATAACTAGGTGCAACAGAGAGAGTATCAACATGGTAATAAATGCAGGTCAGAAAATGCTCCAAACACTAAGTAATCTTGGGTTTTCCCTGATATCCTAGGGCTGGCTCCAAAGTGTAGGTAAACAGTTGTTCTTCCTTATGATTGCCCTCCATGTTACTCGCTATTTTTAATGAAAGCAAAGAGCAATTTTATATTCTGCACACAGCTTCCCTGTTTGAGCACTTAACCTGAAAGATTACCAGTTATGACTAAGAACACAGCTATTTTTAGAACCGTTTCTAGTTAAAGTAATTTTTAATTTTAGAAATGGCAAGATATAGTTTAAATTGCTGAAAAGCCAATAACTCAGTATTCATTAGCATATTTTGCAGAGAGAACTTTTTGTTGGTCTTTAATTTTGTATTTAAAAGACTAGTTTGACACAAGCTGGCAAGACTCATGGCTGAAGCACATTTTACTTTGTTCATTAAGTGTGAAATTCAGACATTTACCTCTGTGGCGAGGCTTTGACTGGCACCATTGTCAAGGAGAAACTTAACAACCTCCAGGTGGTTTTCTTGGGCTGCCATATACAGTGGAGTGAAACCATTCTGAAATAGGAAAACAAGAGTGTAAACACTCCACAAACATTTCATACATACCACAGATCTGCCAAACTTGGGTAGATTAAGAGGAAACCAAATAAACCGTGTGCTTGCATGCCAGTTAGTGGCGTGACCTCCCTTGGTTTAAGTGAAGATAAGAGAAGGATAATATTATTTAAAAGGACACAGCAGAACTTTTCAGCTGACCAGACACAATTCCCACAGTTAAGTGAGAAATATTTTATTTTACATCTGTTGTGAAGCAAAACTAAAAACCAATCTGGACAGATCATTTGGTAGACATGACTTATGCTTCCAGATAAATACAGCCACAGCAATGGAAGTGCAAAATGGGACAGGTAAATATGATACAAGTCTGTAGCAAAAGCAAGAGCAACGGCTCTTGAGAACACTTTCCATTTTTTTCCTCTTCTTTCCATTAGCTTTTACTTCTTTTTCACTTATGCCAGCTACTTACGCCTTTTGTCTCCTCAAAGAGTTGCCTTCTGAGCACAGCCTGCTTGTGGTCACTGAGCTACTTCAAATTTCAGGCACCAGGAAATCTGATGATCCTTTGGTTCTCAGTAGATTGAGACAAAGGCTTATCAGTGTTTCTGACTGCATTGGAGCATTTCTCAAATTATGCCTAAGTGAGTGATTTCAATCAATGCAACAGAAGTATTAGAGGCTGCAGACCTTAACTCATTCTTTGGCAAGTGCTTTCCTCTTACAGTCAATCCTTTTGTCTTTGCCTTAACTGTATGCAGGTCAGGCTTTCAGGAATTGAAATTTTGGGAACTTACATTAAGGCAATGTATTTTTCCCTATTGTTCTAAGCATTTCTGAAATTCACAGCTTTGATGTCACCCACAAAACCAAAACAGCAAAATGAAGACATGAAACCTGTTCTGGGATCAAGACACACCTAAAGGAATTTATAGAAGTTGTTGATTTGCACCTGAAATTGCTTGGCTTACATATTGCACAGCATGTCTCTCAATCCAAGAGAATTGTGATCTAGTGTTAAACACATTTCATAGCAACAACTTAAAACATCCATATACTGAGCAGTTTGGTGCTGCTGAAGCAACTGAAGCAGCAGCAGGAAAGACAATCCCTTTCTCCCCTCATCTATCATAACATGTGTTTTTACCCTTCATACTCCAGCATTACTCTGTCTATCTAGGTTTTGCCTGATCCCTTTCCTTATGGTACCAGCATGGGTAATGACATCACTAGTCATTTTGGTCAGGAGGTCACCAAGGTGTAAGAGGGCTCTGTTAGGGCCCTGTCTTTCTCCTCACTATCTTCCAGATCTCATGACATTGGGACTTGTGTGAACCTCAAAATTCTCTTTAGCAATTTCACACAGAATCAGCTACAATGAGGGCACCAGCTTCCCTTTTCAACTGTTCCCTCCTAAGATCCTGCTCAACCTCTTTCTCTACCACGTACCACTCCTGGTGATTACTCTAGAGTGTAGGAAAGACAAGGACAAAAGGAAGTACAAACTAAAATAAGAGGTAAGGGCTAGTTAAAAATAACAGGTAAAGCAGAAAAGAGATTTAATCTGGCTTAAATAACAGAAAAGATCAGGAAGTGCTTCCATATGACTGGGTTTAGCTGAGAGTATCAGCACTCACATGTCTGCAGTGTGGCCAGGGCAAACATTTCAGCAGGGTGGAAGACGCAAGGGGAGCAGCTCAGCAACTCAGAGCAATTACGAAGGACGCTGACCTAGATTTTGCAGGAAACCAATGGATTCAAACAGAGATGAGCTGCAAAGAGTTTGGCCATATAGTTGCGTCAAAGAAAAAAAAAAAACATCAACACTCTGAGCTCTGGAGAGATGAAGGGAAACCGTAGCCGAAGACCCGTAGCAGGGAATTTCGGCTGAGTTACAGCAGCTGCAGCGAAAACAGCTGAGAGACATCTGACTGTCACAGCACTGGGGCAGAGCTGCAGGGCACATATCCAACGCGGATCGCACAGGAGAGTGCAGGTGACCTGAGACCAAGCGTGCAGGCTTCACTGGCAGTAGGAGGTCAGAAGAAAGGACAGTTGGAGAGGAAATGGCGTGAACTGCATGCTTGACCCAAAAGGAACTTACCCATCAACAAGACACTGAGCAGCTGTGAAGCCACATGTTTACAAGGCCTGCACAAGCTGCAAGGTCTGTTGCTGTTCCAGTATTTTGATAATTTGGTCTCCATTCAGGAAAGCATTGCTACAAGCATAAAGCAGGCACTGAAGTCCTATCAGAGCCAAAGCCTAAAGTTAGCAATGTGTTAATGCTCTCTCCAGAACCAAGGCCTGACGGTTTAGTTACCATACAGTCAGAATTCTGCTTAACGCAAAAAAAGAAACCAGAAAGTGCTCGCTAAGGTACCTAATATGTCACATTACAAGTTATTATTACAGTGAACAGCAGAATCTGGCATTTCCCCTTATTATTTCATGGCATACTGAATATCTATTTACTAACTCAGCTGGAAACAAAGATTAATTTTTTTAGTTTCAAACATTTCCATTTAGAAAGGAAGCAGGAAACACATCCTAATTATTAGTTTCAGAAAATAATTAATAGACAAAAATTCTCAGAAGCACATGTTATTAGCAGTTGGAGGCAGAGCAGAACCTGTTCTCCTATGTCAAATTATTGTAGGGTTTTCAACACCTTTCCCCCTGTACTTTGGTTTTTCTTCTCTCTTTAAAAAGGGGCTGAAATTGCCAGAGAGCCACAAGCCTAAGGAAAGTATTTTGTCTTCAATAGCAATAAATAACCCTTAGAAGAGGTACAACATTCAGACTCAGTAAAAATTAACTACCTTTTTTTTTTTTTTAAAGGACAGGACGATTTGGTTTAAGAAGGCCTTACAACCCTAACACGG
>JAVSBS010007325.1:16987-41071 GCA_033124195.1 Coracias cyanogaster
TCAATACTAATTACTCAAACCTCAATATTCCTGAGAGGCATTCTGTATGCGAGCCATCTATTCAGATCTCTTTCTGTCTTTCTTGGTTTTTTGTTGTTGTTGTTGTTGTTTTAAAATCAATCCCAACATGAAATATAGAAGAAAACTGGCTTTTGATTCTCCACTGTCTGACAAATATCAAGAGAACAACAGGCATGGGACATACATCAAAGCACCCTGAATCTTAGATGTTCTTGCAGTCAGCCACAAAGATTACAGCCATTCCTATGCGTTTGCACGGGATTCCCGTTGTCAGGCTGTGTTCCCAAAGCCTTTCCCTGCTCCCTCTTGTGCTCCCTGGGGATGCTACCTTTTCAATTCCTTTATCCAGACTTAAATTAAAAATCAAGATTCTTACAAGTGTTCTTGTAATTCTTGGAGAGACACACTTCAGATCCTGTGCACAGCATTTGGTTCTGGAATGGCTATTCAGACAATATTTACTAAACAGCAGAGTTATGTGATTACCAGTACTAATGTATGCATAATATTAAGCTTTTTCTTTACAGATGGTGGATGACTTCTCTCATCTCGCCCTGAACTTTCTTGGAAGAAAAATAGATTGTTACTAGTTTTAAGAAATGCATAAATTCAGGTGATTGGCTAGTGAATGCAGTTTTTATGCAGTATGCATTTCTTTTAAATTTGTGTATTTCTCTTCAATGTACTATGCTGTAAAAATTGAATTTTCTAATGTACAGCAGACTGATGAGCTTGCAGACTGTGGGCTGCCTGCAGCCCACAACAAGTTGTCCAGTCTGGAGCTCATTTCAACGGCCTTCACCCCCAAGACATCTCTGGAAAAGGCTGAGGCTGAATAAGCTGTGCTGGTAGCAGTACTCCCACCCCTTCTTTGCACTAAGGTCCTCTAGTCCTGCCACATGATGGATGGCAGAGCCTGTGATGTGCAGGGGTAAGGCCTGAGAAGCATTTCCCCGTTTTGAGAAAAAGCTTTAACATGAGTTAAAGACATTTCTATAACAGAAAATACTATCTCCTAAGTCACCTGGATATTATCTTAAGCCTCCTTTTGAAAACAGAAAATACTGATGCTGACTCATGCTAACAAATACATACTCAGTCCCTTTTTCTCCAAGTGCTCCCAGGGAAGTAAGAGACTATTTAGCAAGAGTAAAGACAAAAACTATCAGGAAATGTGCACTGACTGTCAACCCAGGGCCTGGCCTGGCTTTTCCATGGGATTAGAGAGGGTCCTCTCAGCAAACAGAGAATATGTATTAGTTAGCGAAATGTCAAAAGTGCAAAGCCCATTATTTCTAACATGCAGAGGCCCCTCCAATACTGATGGTATTTTTATTACACTCATCTCTCTTTCCTTTGTGTTCTGCTTACAGTGGCTTCTTTTTCAGATTAAAAATCCAGTCTTTTTTCACATTGGGAGCAGGGTTTTGTTTTTCACTCCATCTTTAACAGTGGCTGTTGTGAAGGGAAACCCCCAGCAGGTTCCCATTGTGCCAGAGCAGGACGCATTCTGGCTTGAGTCCCAACAAAAAGATGCTAACCATGCCTAACATTTGTTGTGGGGGGAGTCATTGACCTCATTTTAAGGGATGAACTTACGTTACTTCCATTTGGGAATGTGCTCAACAGAACTTGTCTTGCAGCAGCATGAGGTGATTTGAGGAAACAGATTATAACATTTTTGCTTATTTTGATAAGGGTGGGTTTATCACAACTGATAGCATTTTTTTGCAGTAAGTCTCACCTCTGATGGGCACCAAGCACTACACTGGCAGTTGGAGGTCCTTGGCATTTCTCAGATTTTGCTCCTATGTTAAAGTTTTCCTCTAAGGAAATACATATAATAACTCAGTAAGAGATGAAATTTTATTTCAAATAAACTGTACCAAGCACTGAACAGCAATGTCTGAGCCATGTGAAATAAACTAGCCTTATCATTTTCTTGCTGAGATTCTTCATCCATCCTCCAGGTGGCTGTATCCTTTGTATCTTGCTAATACCTCATAATTAAATCTATATTAAAAAAAATTGAATTGTATCTCCTTTATTAGAAAGGAGGCTGGTTGCACTGGATGAGAAGATGATCTATGTGCAAACAACTATGGCTGTACTCATGCTTTGCATGCCATACTACCATACGTGTTTTCTTCTGATAAGAATGTGACAGCCTGGGGCCCACAGCTATCTGCAGTTCTGCCGTTAATTATCCTTCAGAGAGATGCTTTTGGGATCACAGCCCTGAACACAACCACAGGGCAACAGGAAAAGCTCCATTCCTACTGCCTGACATTTCAGAGGAAACATCTTTTGCCTCAGAAAGGTCAGCTATTTTGCATATGATTGCAGAATAAGAAATGATTTAATTATTGGTCAAAAACCAAACAAATCCCTCTAACTGTTTGCCCTATCATGCAACTTAATCACCAACTTTCTTTGATCAAATTATTGTATTGTGCATGATAAAGTAGCCAAAAATATTATATTATTTGGAATGTCCCCATAACTGGCCCTATTCCAACTATGTAACTACAATATGTTTTCCACAACTTAAAACCACACTGGTTTCAGGCTGCATAAAACCCTTCTTGGTCACACTAGCAGAGAATAAAACACCTCATGTTTCTGCAAAAATTGCATGTCAATCTATAATCAACTGTATTTACAACAACTGCGGCTCTATCTCTGTACAGTAATCAATCTTATAATGCATATTTCCTGAAAATCCCACTTTTAAGCAGTTCAAAACAGTGTGAAACACATTTTAGATTCAGTTCCTTCCTTCTAGACATCTTTGACCAAACCAGGAAAACATCCAAGTAAACAAATAAGCCTCTTTTCTTGCTAGACCACAAGACAAGGTAAGTCTCTGACACACAGGTTTCAAGATCACTTGCGCCACTCTACTTGTTAGAGCCTGCCTTGGCAAAATGCTGAATCTGCACTCACTGCTACCACTGAAAAAGAACCACCTGTATTGGAGCTGAAGATGACTGAAAAGGACCCAGAGCCTGAGATGTTAAGGCTAGTACACACAAGAACATTTTACAGCTTCCAGCACGAGAGAAGTTTATCACTGCCTTGAACACCATCAAGAGGTCTAGAGCGACTTGTTTGCCTGCAGTGACAAAAATCTCCTCTGAAGCTATGATGCAGCTTTCTTACTGTATAAGTTGCTTAGACTTTAAGCATGCAGTCTCCTTCAGCAGCCTATAAATCTAGTCTGTGTAGTCATTACTTATGACTCAACTAATCCAGCCCTGAGTGCCTTTAAATGACTGCATGACTGCTTCTAAGAAAGTTCAAGCACAAGATAGAAATGAAAAGTCGATGTTATTCTGATTTTCTACAATGAGCAAGGGGTGTTGTGATTGGCGAGGCAGAAAGGACACATACAGAGCTAGATGGGAAACCCTTGCCTAACATCCACGTGTAACACACATAACATTTTGAACATAACATCTAAGTTGAAAATGACTCTAAAGCTGTCATCTTCATATTATTTACTTGTCACCACATATATTCAACAAATACAGAACGATTTAACTGCAATTCTCACAAAATTAACATCTGATAACCCAAAGGAAAACACCCAAACTGTAGATCAAACCCATCCCACAGGGACAATGCTCAGGCAGGAAGCAAGGGTCTATGCTACTTCCAATACTCTGCCAGTTTGCACAGAGGAGGATTTGAGATTTTGAAACACCAGTTTGATGTGTCAGCTCCACCTGAAGAACTGATGAAAACAATTACTGGTATTAACATGTTAAATTAGTAGCACTAAAAGCAAGATCCTAATTTTCCAGGACTACAAAATCAATTTGCATCTGCACAACACACACTATTTTTCTAAGTATGCATGAACAACAACTCACAAGACTTGTTTTCTTTTAAGAGGAAAATAAGATCCCTTTAATACTGACTTGTCAGCTATAGGACTGTCCTATATGAAAAGACAAACTTGAGTGACAAGGTAAATTGAGACACTCTGCTCAAGATCCTAAAAGCAGTAAAATCACTGGTTTCACCAGTGAATCGCTGTACTCCATTAGAAGGTAGATGTGGCGCTTTGAGACACAGGGTCAGGGAGATGTTGGATGAAGGTTGCACTTGATGATTCTAGAGGTCTTTTCCAGCCTAAATGATTCTATGATTCTAAGTGAGCAATCAGGCAAAGAACCACGCTCTTTGTGGCCAATTCACATAAAATCCCTGCAAAGGATCCAATAGAGTTGAAAGCAAAAGATTTGAGCATCTAAAATTCAAGATTCATTCTCGAGGGTGACAGCCTCAACTTCTAGTTTATTTCAAACTCTGGGAAGAAACTCCTGAGCCTATAATGACTCATCTCTCAACTCTCTAAAGTTTTCCTATCATACACTTACAAGTGCAAAATAAATCACTGGCTTTCGTAACTGCTACCAGTCATAAAGAGCTAGAGAAGGGCTGGATGTGCTTTGAGGGTTCTCTTATGTTTATATTCACCTGAAGATAATAACTCTCTTCTATGTCAAGCTAGATGAGATGCCATTGATCTCCTCCCTGCTATTTTTCTCTCAAAAACTGACTATCCAATGAGCATGCAGATAATTTCAGCACATCTCAGGCTCAAATTTAAAGCCATTTCCATGCTAAAGTCACATTCTTTAGATTGCTGCATGAATTATGTCAGTTGGTCCACCTCCTGTTCCCTGTGTGCATCTGATTTTAGCATCAGGATTCAGAAAGGAAAGGAAAAAAAAGAATTAAGTAACCCTCTTCAAAACATGTTTCAAAGTGTATTTATTTGTCTATAATTTCAGATGGGAAAAAAAAAATTAGTATAAACCTAATACAGATAATATTGCTGATTTTAGGGAAAGAGTTTTTATTCACTCAAAATGAGCTCCCTATAAAAATATTATGTAAATATGCTCTGATCAGACATGGCAAAGTAGAAGTTACTGTTAATAACGTGGAGTAATCTGCAAGTCAGTGGAAGCAAGCCACCATAAATATTCCCTAAATATACTGTTGTAAACAAGCTATAGGAACTATAGACAAGCTACATAATCTTTTCTGAAGCCAGACAAACTATTGGGAGCTTTGAGTACAATGAATTCAGAACTTTCCTGATCTCTTCCTGTCATTCCACTTTATGTCTGCTTTAGAATGCATCTCTCATTCAAAACCAAAATAAATCTGTCTTGGAAGTTTTAATATTGTTAAACTGAAAGATTTTCTGATGATAACTGGTCAAGCCATTTCTGAGGTGGCAGAAATATACACAAAAACTTGCAGATATACACTGCAGGTATTACAAATCTACCTAATTAAAGTTTATACTTTTATAGTCTTAAGAGGCATTTGAATGGCTAATTCTAAAGCTATCTACTAGTTTTACATTTTCTGACACATTGTTCAGGATTCTTACAGAAATTTTATTACAGGAATTGCAAACCTTTATCAGTTTATAAGTGCCAAGGCATAGGTTTCTATACCAGGAGTTATGACACCTGTCAGAGGCAAAGAATCTCTTCCAATTTACACACCTGAATGCCTTGCTGAAGAGAGTCTCTGTCTGGAAAAGCCCATGTAGCTCATGTGACAGATACAGAATCTGAAAGATCAGTTAAAATTATATAAAGAGTTTTCAGGTATTAACTCCTGAGGCAAGATTTGCAACACAGCCATAAATCTGGTATCAGTTCTGTACGGCTGGTTAGAGGCAGCACATGAGCTTTGCCATAGCAGTTTACCTTAGAATACCTTGTAACATTTACAGAACAATCTGTCCTGACACCTCTTAGTAGATCAGCTGTGAAATATATATGCTCTGGTACAATGAGAAAGAATCAATGGACCCAGTAAACCAAAGGATTCAAACATGTCCCTAGAGCTAAAGACTGGCTGAGGTAGTTTTGATTGTTCAGGAGAAGAAAAACCTAGCTAGCACTCCCCAAACTCACGAGGGCAACTTCACACAGAGGAGTTAACAGTCGTCAAACGCAGGAGCCAAGCAACCTGCCAGGATGCAATTTAAATATCTAATGTAGGAGGACCTATTGGAGAACATCATCAGTGAATACTCTGGGCTGTGTTGGCTCAGCCATGTTCTTCAAGAGGAGCTAAATTTCCCTGCTGACTATAACCTGCCATAGCTTGTTTTCCACTTAATTTTGCTATCATGGATATGACCCAGTAACTTCAGATCCATTCTGTAATCCACCTCATCAGTGTAAACCACAAAGGTTTGCAGAGCAAACCAGAGCAGGTGGTATACACGCTGCTGCTTGTTAGTTAGAAACAGGGAGGAAAACTTGTCCTCTTTCTCCTGGACATGATGCTGTATGATGTGAACAACAGCACTCTGTGGCCTGCACAGAGCAGAAGGGCTGGACATGAGAGCCACCAGCCTCCATATTTCCAAGCGCTCCCTTTCTCCTCCTCCTCCGTAATTAAACACTGACATTCACTGTTGCAAATTTGTGCAATGGCATGGAAAGTTCTGTGATAGCATTTGTTGGGGCTGTCAGGATGAAATGTATTCAATGGTGTACTCAGCAAATGTAGATTAGTTTACAAGTGTTTTGTTCCTAGCTCCACGTGTTCCAGGTTTGAGGATTAGCTCAGATTCCAATGGGAAAACCACTTTTCCCAGCCCAAGCACCAATATCTGTGAGCAAAACCTACAAATTAGAGGCCTGCAAGCGTTATCTAGCGTTTTGAACTGGAATCTAGCTCTGACTTTAAACACAAGATTCTGTTTTGAAACAAAAGGAGAAGTCTAAACCCACACTAGCACAAGGCTAGAACCAGGATTTACAGGTACAAACAGGATGAAAACAGTAACAATGAGAACAATCTTAGCTGTATGGGATCTATGAGATAAAGAGAGGAGGAAGAAAAACTCAACCTAACTCAGTTTTATTCCTAAAGCGAGAAAAAAATTACCGAATATACTGATAACCCACTGCAGATTTCATGGTACCATTTTCACACAGTCACTTTTCAGTTACAGAATGGAATGAGTATTTTTCTGGCTTTCAAAACCACTGTGCACCAGAGAGTTGGAATTCTGTAGAACTGTGATCTGAACATCTCAGGAAAGACTTCTAATTTTTTAACAAAAATTAAAATGACAGAAATTTTACTTCATCTTAACCAGACCTCAAAGTTCATTTTCATCTGCAAATTACCAATGCTTCTTAGCATCAGAATGAAGTAGGTTTGGAAAACACATAATTCTTTAATCAAATAATATAATTATATTTCAGTAATAAATGAACACTTTCCAAACTGGGCTAGAAGACTTTACCTTTACCATTTTAATAAATACAGAATTAGAATTAGTTGTTTAACCATTGAAGTGAAGATCAGTTTATCACACACTTACAGAAATAAGTTATGGCCAAGTTATGCCTACCATCCCCAGGGATTAATCTCCCCTAGCATTTGATGATAAAATAAAGCACTACTATACAATGTTAATTAAAAAATAACTTCTGAATAGCAAGTCTACAGGATAAACACACAGTGAAGTCAAGCTTCTTTCTCCCTTACACTTAAAACATGCACAGCAACCTGTTGGATACTATTATGCATGGAATTAAAACAATTTACTATAAACAACATGAGCAAGAAAAAACTTACAAACCAAACATACACTGTACCCCTTCTCCATCGCTCAACTCCATTTCAAATAGCTACTACACCTTCAATAAACAACATATATGCTAACAGAACAACGAGTTTCTACGCAACTTCTAACAACACCCTGTAAAGCATGAGTAAATACCATTCTGGTGCAGCAGAGAGGGGCAGAGCATACCACAGACCAGCACATTGCCAATGTCACAGCTTGAGGGCAGTGAGATTTCCAATTCGCTCTGCTCTCCAAACTGTTGCGCACAGAAATTAGCAGGACTGCATCGAGTCCTGTACCCCTAGGGTCACAGAAAGCATCAGCAAAGATGTTTATCATCCCAAAGACTGACCTTGGTGTGCTGAAAGAACAGGAGAGAGCAAATCATATTCTCAGGACAGAAAAAACAAACTTAATCAAGTACCATAAAACATTTGAATCGAACAAAACCTTCTCCTACAACAACTGCTTCACAAAGAAAATCTCCCACATAAATGTTTTCACAGTTATGAAATTACTGCTGGAAATGAATTTATGAACAAGAACGTAATCAACAGAAAACAACCACAGTTTCAAAGATGGTTTTTAACAGGGAACAACAACCCAGTCCTGTGTAGACAGCAAGTAAACAACAGCACACATGTTTAAGAGAACTCACTGCAGTGTTTTTTTAGGGCGCAAAGCTATTGCTGACCTGGAAATTAGCTAGTAAACTGCTGGATGCCACCACTGGTAGTATCTCTAACTTTAATTGATGCTTCTACAAAGCTTGGCACTCATCACTATTAACACCATGATACCACACTTTCTTGGGAACCCAGTATTTTTATTCTGCAGTAAAGCAGCCTGAAGAATGACTGCCTTAACTTTGCGGGTTTTAACTGATGTGAAGAACTCAAGCTACTGAAGAGCCTGAGAGTCGAGCTCACAACGTACAGGGATGTCATTTCACAGCAGCTTACTCACTTGAGAAATCACACAGGGAGCACCTTGGAGGTCACCGGGACTACCCCTGAGATTAAGAGTGGTATGGGTGCCTCCTTGCAGGTCACTACTGGCATACTACTAGCATCACAGCAGGCTCCTTTTGAAGTTTAATCGTCCTATGGAGTGTCAGTAGAAGAGATGTGGTTTTTTGATAAATACACCTTAAAAACACAGATTTCAGTTAACTTTTAAAAACATATGCAACATTTGCTAAAACCGTTCAGTGAACAACATTGTTATGTATATCTAGGTTACTTAAGGCCCCGATCACAGAAAAAAATGCTGCAAAATATTTCTGCAATTTTAATCAGCGTCTTCTCCAGAGTGTCCTGAACAGGATGTCGCCGTTGGTAAGGAGAGAGAGAGAACAAATAACGCCATATACCATTTTACTGCCACCTCAGCCTATACTGTAATCCAACCATCAGAACATAAAATATATCAAACAAGCCAAAACACACCTCTTCCTACAGCCAGCTTTGTCTCATGCAATCGAAGACTTAAAACACTAATACAAGAAACTCGATACACAGATTTCACTCTTATTTCAGAATCCACAAATGCTTACTTGTTCTGGAAAGCATTCTCCCTCTTCCACTGCCATTTTCTGTGGCCAGATATGAAACCTGATGACTCAATTAGTTAACACTTTGGACACTGCACCATTGCTAAAAATAGCAGTCCCAGGAAGTGGTTTCTTTTTTTTTTTTTTTTTTTTTTCTAAAAAGGAACTAAGCACAGGCACTTGTTAGACTTCCCCTGACAATTTAAATGGCAAAGGACAAGGGATTGTAAGACTATTAAGTTAGTAACAAAGCGTGTCCCAGGATTCCTGGCTCACTTACCATATTTGCTGCCTCCAATCATTCCCCGTGTATGTAATCATGATCTGTGGAATACCCAAAATAGCTGCAGCATCAGCTGATCAGAAAACCACTGCTGCTTGGAATCACTCATGAAACAAGCTTTTGTCATTCTGCTTATCAGCTCTTTCTAATGCAGACTACTTTGAACTATTTCTAAAGGCAACAATAACATCATTTTACACTCTGTGTGTTTTGAATACCACATATGCCTGCCTCCTACTCCATGGTAATTTTATATTTATTCAGATTTTCTGATGACTAATTATGATAGATTTTTGTCGTTGCTTCTAGAGGCTATTTTCCTGAACTAAAAAGTTGCTCTCTGTATACTTCAAGTTCCTAAACTAGAGAGATTAAAAGTAGTACCAAGAGCAAAATAATTTTGCTTCAGAGGGAAGCCTGGAGAGAGGTTCATTATTTCAATAAAGCAGATCTCTTCCTTTTCAATGGAAGATATTGCTAGAAGCAGGAATTTTCTTCATGCTTCCCTACAGTTACTTACATTAGGAATGGCTTGAAAGAATGTCCACCTTCTGAGAAAGGGAATATTGAAATCTCCCCAACACACCACAAGCACTTGCACAACACACACTGCGCTTGCCTGTTACACATCTCACCTCACACACGAGCTTCACATGGATATTCACCAGCACAAAACAACAAAGGGTAAGATGAGGGAAAAAAATAAGGTCTACTATTTTTATTGTATGTTTTTATAAGATATGCCCAATGTCTCATTTGTCTCTGAATGGAAATAATCTATATGTAAAATATTATGAGGATAATTTGAAATTTTCAAGAAACATTTCTCCATGTTTGTATCAACTAGAGCCCAGTGACCAGGTAGTAACTGTGTGCTCTTGGCTTACAATACAGAAGTTATTGCTAATTACTTACGTAAAATCTTTCAGAAGGTGCAAGATTTGAGGCCCCAGTGTATCACTGCATAAATAATGTAGGTCACACACTCAGGTGATCTACCTTGAAATGACTTCATTAACGTCACTGACAATGCACTCTATTAACAGTTACTCTGCACACTTTTGCTTATGGCATTTAGTATCTATGACTAAGACCTACTTCTGCCACTGACTAAATGCAGAGAAGCTAACAGCTGTCTGCAGGGGTGGAGGAGCCATTTAAGTACAAGACAGTGACCAGGTCAGTTTAAATTAATTTGCCTCACTGACATATCTGTGCAGAGCTCCCTGGAGCAGAGACTTCAATCATCTGCACCACAGCTCCTTGGCAGTGTGGTTATTGCAAGCTGTCACACTACACAGTATCCTGAAATGTCCAGTTCCTAAAGCTGAATTTTGACTTAGCATTACTATTTGTTTTGAGGACTGAAAACTACAATTTCAACACCATAAAAGGAAACATCCCATTTCTAGGAACCCAAGATCACAAGGTTAATATCCACTGACAATTCATTTCTAAGTGAACAGGGATTGGCTTTGAATAAGAGCCAGGTGCCTAAATACCCTTCTTCTGCCTTTGAAAAGAGGCTAAAAGGAGAGAGGAAAGATAATGATTTCTGTAACGGGATTCAAGGGAGTCACATGAAATTTAAAACTCGCCAAATAATTCTTTTTGTAGATAACAGGATTAAATTGGGTAGTTTTATGGAAACTCACAGACTCCATCCAGAAACTAAAGCCATAGTGGGGCGGGGTCCCCATGCCACTGGGTGCCACTGAACTGGAACCTCCTGTCAGTGGCTGGTGACACAGAACTGGCAATCTGACAGCTCTCCTAAAGCTGAATTAGTGCTTGTTTGGAAAAGGAAGAACAACACTTTTAGAGAAAAGGATTCAACACGGTCTCTGCATGTATCTGTTTTGCTGGTGGGCTGTATTCTTTGTTCCTTAGGCAGCCCAGCTCCCGTGGATGGTGCCAGCGTGGTCTGGGTAACAGCCTGCTCCTCCAGGAGCTCCTGAGACCACACGCCCCTACCCACTACCTGCTCATTTATTCTGCTAGAGCTACTTTGCTTTTCCTGTCACTGGCTCTCGGCTTTTTGAGTTCACATTAGTATGATGAGACCAGTGGATGACTGACCCAGACCACTGCCTATTAACCTCCACAAAACTGTCCTGGTGTTGGTTGTGGCACTCCCACATAAGTAGTTATCCAATTCTCTTTGAATTAATTTTAAAACAGCAACTATCAGAACTACAAAAGAAAAGCACAACGAAAAATTAAAATCTGCCAGCACCAAAAAGTCATCTCAGCACACTCACATCCATCAATTCAGCTCTGATTACTGAAAGCTCAAATAATAAATCAGTGACACTATATTTTTTTTTAACCTTGTGGATCAGTTTTACAGCGTTTACGATGACTTCTCACATGCATGCTATTAACAAAAGGTAATAAAAGAAAGGCTCAATACTAATGGCAAAATCAATATTTTATAGACTTTGAGTAAGATTTTCAGGATCCTTTTGTTACTTTGCATCCTGAATTACGTGAATTACGAATTCATATAGTCATTCTTAGCTTGGAAAAGAGAAAGAGCCTTGAATACAATCATGTAATGAGAAGAAATGCAAGGGGGAAAAAAACCTCTCAACAATCAATCTCCTCCCCTCCTTGAAAAAGAAAAAAAAAAAAGACAAAACCCCTTTACAATCTCATTAAAATGGCAGATTTGGTACAGATGGAGGATTCTTTTAAACAGAATAGTGGAAATGTCCCTTTACATTATCACTATTCTGCTCCCCAACCAGATGGAGTGCTTATGATTACTGGCTTGGAAGTGACTTGCAAACAAAGCAACACATGGCAGAATTCAGCAGAAAGAAAAACATGGTTTGACATGAGATACAAACAACATAAATATCTTCCCAAGAATGGAAAAGACAAGCTGAAATAGTTTAAACCATAACCTGGAGATTCTGCAAGAAAAAGTAGAACTGTTTTTTTTTTCCCCTTAAACTGCAGTGGATGACATTTCAGGCAGTTCAGAAAGCTGAAGAGTCAGCTGAAGCCCACCAGAGCAGGGGATTTATAGCTCTGTGGCATTTCAAGCACCCTTTTCAGAGAGCAAATGGTTGACAAACAGTATCAGTACGGATGTGTGTTTAGACAACCTGCACCTATGAAGGGGCATTTTAGAAACTTCTTACATCATAGAAACCGGTGATAGTATCTGAGATGTTTAAGGTAATTCCCTAAAATTCCATTCTAGTCATTAAAATAAGGGCTAACAAGAGCCACAACTGGGACTTTGAAACAGCAGTTCAGGTGCAGACATTGCAAAGGCTGCATACAGCAACAAGATGTGCACAAAACAGTTCCCTGAGACCCACAGGCCGTAGGTTCATATAAGCAGCCCAGAAAACTGCTTATTGCATACAGCAGGAGAGGTATAGTGGTGGTCGTCAGACACTCCTTCTTTCCATCTAAGCAACCCCATCTCAAACACATTACACTTAACCTCTCTAAATAGCCATAAAGCTTTTAAAAAGTTACTACCAAGAGAAACTGTACATTTACTCATACTTTAACTGTTAACATTGTGGACACTGAGAATATACAGCCACAGTAAAAAAATAAACCATTCCCAGTTATAAAATACCAAAGCGATCAGCATAATTTGTGCATGAAATTTTTTTTTAATCTGTCAGTTCAACCACCATCCATCAGGAAAATGTTTGCTATACTACCATTCAAATGCTGCCAGCTCAGATCACCTGCTAAAACATACACAGAATTAGAAATCTATAGTCAGAAGTGCACATATTCTTTCAACAATACAAAAAAATTTTAAATGTACTTATAAAATAATGATAGGAAAACAATACTCCAAACATTAATTAAGTTGAGGTCACACAGTAAGATGAAGATAAATACATTTTTTTGGCTATAAAAATCTGCTTTATGCTCCCATGTAATCTATTGCTTTTCAACAGAAAGTATCTACAAAATCTGTAAATTCTTTAGCGGTTTTTTCTTCCTTAGCTTTCACAAGGATATTTATCTACCTGCCATCATGCCAAATAATCTAAAGCTCTGCAGAAATAAAAAAGGGAAATCCTGTAACGTCAGCTACAAGGTATTTAAAATTTCTCTCTAAAGGCTTTCTAAATGAGTGAACATGAAGCCCGTGGTCTCATCCTATTCTTCCTCAGCAGCAGCTAGGATCAAACCTCAAAGACTGAAACATGAACACTTTTAAAGGACAGCCTGCAGTAATTTTTCAGAAGTCTCCCAGCACTTCGAAACCACATGCCTCGAAGCCAGCCCTGCTGTGACCTGTGAAATTCAGCATGTTACAGATATTCAAAATGCTCATGAAAGACACACACCAAAGTGCCGCAGCATTTACTCTGTCAAGATCCATAACAGCTCCTGTTACCTCACCATCAGCACTTCACCTCTCCAAGTATATGCTGCTTTCAATAGCAGGGCAAGGGGCTTGCGGGATTATGGGCTAAAATAAACAATGCATCTATGGTATGAGCGGTATGCCCAAAGCATTTGAACCGCTACCTACAAAACCACTTCATAGTCCATTTTTTAACCCTGTATTATCCCCTTAAGATGTCAGCGTAGATTACATATTTCCAGTCTGCCCTGCTAATCACCTCAAGCTTCCTGAAAGAGCACTTTTTGTTTCATTTTCATCCATTAGCTGTGGTTTTCATGCCTGTGTTCTAAAGCTCCTTTAACTTCCAGCAACCGTGGGGCTAAAACATCAGCAGATTTTTCCCCAGAATAACCCTGTCTCCTGGGAATAAGAACAACTGTGACCAAGTGGAATACAGACCGTTAGACAAATCCCCAAACTTCCTCTCCAAAATGGCCCATATGTCATTCAAGGCTTCCACCACCGAGACTTCAGCAATTTTTCTTCCTTCTTCAATACATTGCCTCTACAGGGAAAAGGTACATCTTCCATCTGCATCTTAAAGAAAGGTCATTTTGCAAAACCACTGCCACCATATCACAGAAATCCCATAATCAGCTGCTGTGTGAAAATGGAGGTTCAGTTAATTCTTGTCAAGGCAACTTCTTGCTATTGAGACCACTCTACACTCTTCAAATCATAAAGAAGAGATCAGCAGAGTTGCATTATACCATCCTGTAAACACCACAAAAAGCAGCCTCAGTTAAGCCATTGGCTTTATTAAGATTTCCTTCTCTCGCACTGATATCTAGAAGACACTCATGTCTTTGATTTGCTATGGACAGCACCCTTGGAAAATACTGAGGTAATAAAGCTGCAAGCTGGAAGAAGCGTTTACATAAGCATCATGATGAAAATCACATGATCGACTCCTGAGCAAATTGACTTGACACTATCATGCTCAGAAAGGAACTACTAAAAGCCAATTAGGAAGGGAAACACCAAAAGCTGGAGACTCCAGGCAGCCCTATGTTTAGTCAAACTACAGACCTCACATGAACTCTCATGGAGAAGAGAGGAAGAGCAAGGGCAAAGAACTATATATGGAAAGCACAAGGAGACACGATACCAGATCTTCCTATATCATCTGGAAGCATTGCTGGTGTTTGCAAATTCTCTGCTGATTAATCAGATGGCTTGTTGCATGCCATGCATCTTGTTCCAAGTCATGCTGAAAACTGGGATTTTGTACAAACGGAAAAAGCAACTGCCTTACTCCTTTTACATACCTCACTGGAGCATAATATTCCAGAAAGTACAAATTCCTTGGATGTGAACAGTAGAGCTCCACATTTTCACTAAATATGGAACTTCTATTTGTTAACAGAAAATAATGTTAGCAAGCTAGTG
Organism: Coracias cyanogaster; assembly: GCA_033124195.1. Taxonomy (NCBI): domain Eukaryota; kingdom Metazoa; phylum Chordata; class Aves; order Coraciiformes; family Coraciidae; genus Coracias; species Coracias cyanogaster. The sequence goes on from JAVSBS010007325.1 coordinate 32,250, forward strand.
AAATTAGCGGCTGTTGATGGTATCCATAGGTGTGTGGGTGTATAAATACATAGATAGGGAAGTAAAAATTGCGTGCTAACCTAATTATTGCACCATAGTACAGAAAAATAATGAACAGTTCAGAAAGAACTTTTAAAGTTTCTTTAAGAATGTACCAAAAACTAGTTGAAACTATCAGAGCAATGTTACATTAAGTATACTGTCCATTTGTTTATGGTATCCATGTGACAAAAGGTTGGCGCTCAGTCAGGATCCTCTTTCTAGCAATTTTCAATATTCCAGGATTGCCAGGAACAAAGAATTAGTCATTAGGATTCATGGTGACAACAGCAAAGTATTTCATTCTAAAGTTGACTTAAGCACCAGAAATGTGGCTGCTGGCAAATGAGCCCTCTCTCCCTCTCTTTGTTGTCTATCCTTTAGGCTTATTCTGAACATAAGTGTGATATGAAGCCACAGAACTGCCAAATGGTTTTAAAATGCTCAGATATGGCTTCTGCACAGAAGAAAAAATTTCTATCATGCAATACATTCCAAGAGCAATACTACAAAAGCAGTAGTTGTCCAGGATACCTGACAATTGACTATCTTCACAAGACAGTAGCCAAAATATAAAAACAAACTACTACTAACAAAATATTTGACTATACATCTTAAATGTGCTCATTCCTCAAGGACCATCTGAAAGGAACTATTCCAATGGTAGAAGTAGGTTTAGAGAAATACTAAGAACAGTACACAAATGTATCTGCTCACCATGGGCGTATGAGGGTGTCCAATGCCCTGGGAAATAAGTACAGCCTAGGACAGGTGTCATTTAGTGTAGAGTGGCTCACTAATCTTCACTTACAGACAGTGCAAGGTATTATTCAAGAAAAGAAAAATTGAACCACTGAACTAACTACAACTAATCCTTCGCATCTGTTCCCAAATGCAACAGAAACAATTTGTTGGAGCAATATTATGGCCAAGACTTCTAAACAACATCTAGCCTGTTCCTCACTCCAGCATACAGACTATGGCCAAATTATTACATCATGAAAATGTGCAGACACAAGGTAAAACTTGCATGAGAAAACTAACATGCGAACAGTTTGTCTCTGAAGCGATGAGATTTCTAATACATGCCAAGCTTAAGGATGCTGGACAAAAGGTAGAATAAAAGAAATTGGCAGAAGGAGATTAGCAAAGAATTGTGGATGAAGGTAGTTCTGGAAATCACACACAACCCTATTTCTAACAGTTCTGTGACACACGGGAGCATTAGAGCTCCTCTGCAGGCAAACCGCACCCAGGATCAGAGTCAGTGAGAGGTTAAAACAAGATGCCACTTAACACAAGCCTCTGGCCACATAAAATCAATCTGAGTTTTGCCTACAGACACTGTATGGGAGAACATGCTGCTCACACGGGGCCACAGCCTGCTCTTTCCAAGGCACTGCCAGGACTGTTGGACCTTTCATAATTTAAGACTTTGCACTTCAAAGAACTCTAAAATTTCTTCAAATTACACCATGGAAGGACTTTCAAGGAAAACTGCAAGTTTAAAACCTCTCATAATCATTACAATGATGTAAAAATAAGATGTTACCATGCAATGAACCCAAAGAAAAAGGAGTGACTGTAACTGTGGTTGATTTTAGCATCACTCAAAAGTCATCCTCAGTCTCCGTATTAACATAGCCTGAATGTTAGGACTCACAAACTAGGCACTAATGGTCAAAATACTGCTACACAGTAACCATTCCCAGTTATAGGGTGCTGTTCCCAGTTAAAATATGAATCTGTATTTGTCATAGAAGGCGTCCAAAATCTAGTTTTAACCTCCAGTAAATTCTCAGTGCAGTAGGTTACTCCCTACCAGCTTCCTTTTGTACGGCACTATTATTTTCAAAGAAATTGTGCATCAAGTATAAAGCACCATGAGCTACACAATCTTAAGTGCACTGTCCCTTTTCAACTTAGTCCCAGCAAAACCTGAAATGATTTCTCTTACCTTTCACTCTGAGCTATTCAATGGTCTAAAGTCAAGGCATGGACAAATTATAAAACAATATGTACAATTCACTGAATTTCCTGCTTCTTAGAGGTTGGTGTTCTGATCAGGTACAAAATTATCTCTCACAGATGTTAGGTGTAATAACCTCAAGATGCATTACACCAGGAAGGGGTAAATGTTTTTCTCCATTGGGATTATGCAAGTATTTCCCCAAAACAGAGAAAATTTTATAAAGTGAATAAAAAATGATTTCATCAAGATCATTTCTGACATGCTGCTGGGGTATGAGGACAGCTGTGCAAACTGCATTCCTAGCAGGACTTACATTTGTCAGCACAGATGCATAAAAACGTCTCTCATTTCTCACTGTAGTGCTGGCAGCTTGGCTCAATGTTAACGCTGTCCCTGAAACGCTGCTACTGATTTTGTGTCCCTTTATGTGTGTTACACACATGAGATGATAGCCACGTTTAAGACAGCTGTTTTCTGAAGCTGCGTTAGAACTAGAAAGGGAGAGTAAAAGGGCAGCTTCAGAGACTGCATCAATGCTCATATGGCTCGCTAGGAATCACGGATGGAATAGCAGGAGCAAACTGTAGGATGCATAATTCCTAAAAATAGAGCTCAGCTTTCAAGATGTATAGCAATTTGGTAGTGGATTATACTGGGTTGTAGTGCAATACTTTCCAGCTATACTGCATGGATTTTAAGCTACAAGAGAGCTTTTATTGTACAGTAAAGCAGCTCTCTTAAAACTTGTCCAAAAATTTAGGGTGCCTTTTCCCATCTTTATAGGCAAAATACAAGAGTCATTACTATTAGTCTTTATGCAGGAGCTGTGTACCTCTCTTTGCATTGCCAATACTTACATGCATCACACTTTGTATGTAGTAGTCATGCTATACTTACCAAAATGTGTTTCAAACTCTATGAGCTCAGAATATTACTGGGTTTTGCCCTGGCTTGCACAGTTGTAATCTCTGCTACATCAGTGGAATAGGTTCATGAAGCTTCCGACATCTGATTTCACACAAAGCATTTTGAGCAGATGCACAAACACACCTCGGAATGACTGCAAGAATAATGCCGTCATTACAACACCACACATAGTCATATTCTCATTTTTTCTACCCTGCTTAGCTAGCATTGCATTTCTTTTCCTTGAGAGAACCTTCAAGTCTGTAGCTACTCTTGTAGCTAGCTCTCACGTTTCATTTCTCTCTGTGAACTGTTTTTTTCTTATCTGATGTTAAATAGCTTTCACAGGCCTTCTAAAATTGCTGTAGAGCAGTAGTATTTCTTATATCTGTATTACCTACATGATGCTTCATGAAAAAGCAGTCCTTTAGCAGGACAAACCAGCTGGTGTTAACACTGCATTATGGTGGAGGGAGCAACTGCTATATTTAGGGTACTGAATATCATTGTCTATTAAAAACCTATTTATTTTACAGATTTTAAAACCACTAACACAGTTATGCTGGGAACACTGGGGGGTGTGCAACCTGGCAGTATTCTTTGGTAGGAGTAGGAATGTGCACTCTGGTTTTGGGAGTTGAAGTTTTGCTGACAATGCGTGGCTAAAATCACAGAATACTCTTATCTTTTCCTTTGGAATAGAAAAAAACCACCCTAGAATTTTATACTACAAGAATATAAAAATCAAGCATTTAAGATATACCAGCAACCTCAATTAAATTTTCCTTTGACAAGTACATTATAGTTTCACAGACAAGAGCTTCTTATCTTTTGTTTTCTGAGCAAGACATGGACAATTAAAAGTTCACATGTAACAGAGATGGCACTTCCTAATTCTCTCTCTCCCCTCCTCCTTCAGCAGGCATTGGTATCTGACATCATTTTAGGACACAGTATTTTATAGTACAACTCGGAGCTTTCTCCAAAATGGTTATTGCATCCAAATAGCATGCTGGATTTTACTAATGGAAAATGTTACCATCTCCCATGAACTGCCAGGACAAATCATCAAACCTGTATCTATACCTTCTGTGAACAACACAAGAGTCCAACAGTTTTTCTGCATTTCCCAATTCTTCTTTCCAGGGCAGTGGCTAACAAGCTGTAATCACACTAAGGCATCACATCTTAGATGAGCCAAGGCTTTCAAGTTGTTTTTAAAAGACATCTAAAACATATAATAAATGTATCACTGATTCAGTTTTTGGTTTTGGTAATCTCTCCAATAGCTTACCTATGTGTTCTGTAACGGTAGGAAACATAACAGATCTTTACAAAGACTAATTACCATGTTTAAACAATTCTCTGTGCATACACACACACAGAGTGCATGTTTGTTAGACCTCTATAAAAGTATTTCCCAGTCGAATACACTTGAATATGCAGACAGATAGCTGCTGAAAACTGTAGAGAATAGCGTTGATCCTGAATTTAAAACAAAAGGAAGCCATGAACCTCACCAACAGGATTTTACTGGCTTTAGCAAAGAGGAATAAAGAAGTTAACACGCTCCTGAGACACAAGGCAGTATAACCATTAAGTAAAAGACATCTTTTTCCCATTAATAAATAAAGACTGCTTAGATTTGCACACGTACCACTCCCACTCAAAATTAACACACTTAAGAATCTGAACACAGAATTTGACCCAACTCCCACATAATTTATTAAGGAAGGCCATTTGTAATTACTGTGCATTATAAATTATTTGACTGTATAAATTAAAGCACAAATACATCAAAAGCGAAAGTGAGTGTATCAGAAATTGTACTTTACTAATGTACTTTAGCACCTGTGCTTTAAGTTCAGTTGGATTTTTCACGCTAACCAATATCATGTAGTCTGCAGCACGCAGGTACTCTCCACAGTAACAGTGGATCTCATTTGAGATTTAACAGCAGAAAATTTAAGAGGAGGTGGAATACTTCCATTTTGATTTGCATTGTAAGCACCACCTTGTGGCACTACAAAGCCTGCAGATTAGAAAAAATACGGTTTTACAAGCTCCTTTAAAAAAAACAATTGAGAATGCCACCTGTACGTGAAAGAAAGAACAAACAAGAATAAAACTATTTCTCTCCTCCTCCTCCAGACCCACAACAAAAATGAAAGGAAGCTTTTCTCCCAGCCAGAGCATTAAACAAGCTTGTCCCCACCTACCTGCACACAAAGCCCTATGAGCAGGCAGAGCAGATACATTCATTGGCAAAGAGTTGTAGATCAGGATTCCTGCGGCTGTAATAGGAAACTACAGACCCTCCATAATGTAGACTTCAGCTCCATTTCCCCCTCTTTTCTTCTCTATCTCACAGTACTATTATAATCTGTCACTTCTGATTTACAGAGCAAATGTCTTTCTCCTGGAAGAGGGTGCTTATCAGAAAGCTCAGCTCAAGCACTTAGTAGAATATTTGTCTGGTAAAATGAACCCATATTGTGGACGCATAATGGCACCCTTCACCAGGAATACGTGGTGTTTGGGTTGTGGAAGATGCCATTCAAAGAGTGGATGGGAAAGCACTCTCCTTTCAGATTAAAATAGCAATATACATATTGTAAATGAAGGAAAAATACACAGCTACAGAATTTTGTAGAATAAGGCACATGCAAACTTCTGTGATTTATTTCCTTAGCACTGCTAACAGTGTTAATATTATTGTATCCATCAGCATTCAGAAGACTATTTTTTTGCTTCCACACAATTCCATGGAATAATTTGAAATGTAAATAGAAAAATCAGAGAAGCTCTTCTACAAGGGCTATTTCATCTATGAATATTAAACTGAAATGAATCCTCTTGGGAGCTCTGATAGACTGCTCCAGGATGGAAAGCTATGTCATTACTGACATTAATCATATTTCCTAAAATCAGTAGCAAGAGAGTGCTCTTTTAAATAAGCACTATCCACGTCTAATATCAAATCAGTATGTATGACCAAAATGAAAATTCATTACTCTTGTCCTTATTAGGATTTTTAGTAGAGATACAATTGGAATGTAAACAACTAGCATTCTGTATTTCCGTTATCAATACTTCAGCACCTTGATCTAATCTTACCACTTGATTATAAGACTGAAAAATCACTTCTTAGAAGCTTACAAAAGAAGAAAAAGAGATGGGCAGCAGCTTCGCCACCTGTGACAATAGTGCAGGTGGGTGTGTGGCTGCTGGTGGTGGCCTTCTGCTTAATTTAGCCCATCGTGTGAATCCATACTTATGAGAGTATTAACTCTGATATGAGGAAAATCACTGGGCTGTAAAAGAATGATTAAAACACAAAGAGGGTGGGACTACTAGGATGATACACACAGCCTTCAAACATCAGCAAGATTGGGGAGTGAAGTTGGTAATTATTTGCGAAAACATTGGGAAAACGCAATTACCACTTATAAATTCACTGAACATTAATACAGTACATGCCTCTCACGCTATCATGTTTAGGTGGGAAAAGACCTTTAAGATCATTGAGTCCAACTGTTAACCCAGCACTGCCAAGTCCTCCGCTAAAATATATCCCTCAGCACCACATCTACAGGTACATCTTTTAAATCCCTCCAGGAATGGTGAATTACCCACTTCTCTGGGCAGCCTTTTCCAATGCTAACACATCTGTGCAATCGTGTAAATTTACATCAAAAAGCTCCCCTTTGTTTTTAGGCTGTTAGATTTCACTTATTACCAGTAGGAGGTTGGATGAAGCACAATACCTCTTAGCACCTTATAGTCTTCAAATATCCCGGCTGCCTTTTGAAGACTTAGAGGTAAATGGTTGCCATGCCCAAACTGCAGCTCAGGGAATTAAATTCTCCCTAACCCAGCTCCCAAAGCAGTGGCAATTACCTACAGTAGTAGTCTTTATCTGCTGGCCTCAGCTATTGGCTACATTTTCTGCCAAACATTTGGCAATTTCAGTGCCAACATTAGAGGTTTCTTATCATATTTTTTTCTTTTACTTTTCACGCACAGAAAAATGTTGGATATACACAATATACTATGAATTATTCAGTTAGCAAAGTCCTCCGGGATCCTTCAAATGATAATAAACACTCTTTTCATTAAAAATATAGTGAAATAATGAATAATGATAGAAATCACAAAGGAAAGATGTAAATAATGGCAACAGGTCAATGCCATCGCACATTCATAACCTCAGGTACTCTTGCAAAAGAAATGCAAGTAGCCCCACATGTTTGACTCACATTTTCCATTGCTTTTCAACTTCCAGGGCACTCAGCCTACCTTGAAAACATCCAGTATGATCAGAAATTATGGCTGTGTAATTTCAGTTATAACAGTTAGCTAATAAACGAGATACTAACCCTAAAATGGCTTAGATTTCTAGCAACAGGGAAGGATGTACTTGGTATTTTTTGAAAGACACCTTTAAAGCTATGTAATATATAGAAGCCAAGGGAGTAAAAGGAAAACCTGTGAGGAGTAAATGCAGAAGTAGCATTCCTTCTCCTTTTGGTATGGTTTTATTAATAAGGTCTCAAGAACTGCAGAATGAAATACAACTTAGTAAGAGAGAGTCCGTTTCCTCACACATACTCTACCAAAAGTGCAAACTAGAAATTTCAGCTGGTTTTCTTCCTAAAATACAGTCAGCTGACAGTGGTTTAAATAGCATCCCTGCCAACCAGAACTTAGAGCCCTCCTACACAGGTGGTGTTTACTTCTGTTATGCTGAACAATAAACTCATACACATAATTCACAATATTCTGATAAGCTCCTTCTCGGGCCGGCATGGCCATAAGATACCCACTGGGAGAACAGGATTTGACCGCATGGGTATGAGCTCTCACGGCTTGGGCACGGGGAAGCCAAATACTAATGCACAAAAAAGAGCAAGTTCTGGCACAGGCAGAGAGACCCCATTTCACGCTGGGTGACTTCAGGCATTTAATCAAGGTTCCTCAGGAAGGTCAGTAACAGCCAGGAGAGAGGTTGGCTAAGCTGCTGTAAGAAGGTGCCCAAATGAGCTTCTGGAGGTGTCACTCTATTTCCATGGATTACTGAGGGACATGAGGGTCTTAATTCAGGTGCTTTGAATCTAATTCTAGTGAAAGCTGAAAGCTAGGTCAACCTCCTCACTTTCAACATCAAGGATGCTCAAAACAGTCCCTTTCTTCATTTTCTGCATGTGTGAGATGCACATCTGACCTCAGAAAGTAACCAGCTTCCTCCATTTATGCTCTACCAGCATCATAACAGCAGCAAATAATGAGTGCTGAACTGAAGTATCTGATAGGGATTTACAGACTTCATTTAATAGTCACTTTTAACTGTTAAAGGGCTAATGGGTTAATTCCCTCTCTGGCACAAAGCCTTTACTCAGAGACTGTGTAAAACTTTGCAAGCTGTTTTCAACAAAAAACATATGGGAAATAGTAAACTTGCCCAGGTTCAGGTTAAAACAGGATATTCTGTTGGAGTAATATTTTAGATAGTCCCCCTAGAAAACAGAAATCAATCATGATGGGTTTTAATGTTCTGTTTTTGACAGCAGCTGAATAAATATAATAAAGATTCTCTTTCCTTCCCACTTAATCCTGTGGCTTTCCCAACCACTGAATCATTCCTCTTCTTCGTTACTAAATGCTGATTAGTGTCCCAGATGCTTGATAACAGAGACAGTAATCAATACATCTTCTTTAATCTGTCTGTGGAGGACGCTTCGTCCCATTCCTTTCGGACACAGACTCTGCTACTGTGATCCACGGCTTTAATATCACCTCTAGATTGGATTAGTGCAGAGCACTATTTAGTTATTCCTTATCTTCTCATAATATAGAGCATCCCTGTGCCACAGCTGTTGCCTGTTTGCTGAGTTTGAAAGCTCTA
>JAVSBS010007326.1:0-16571 GCA_033124195.1 Coracias cyanogaster
TGCAGGCCAGTGCGGCTACCATAGGACTCCTGAAAGGACACTCCAGGTGGATATGGATCAGAAAACCCATCCTAGCTGCCCACTGCATCCCCCATGGTCCCCAAGGTCCCAAGGATGTTCACCTGCTGGGATCATTGCTGCATGTCTTATTCCTCTGCTCCCAGCCACAGTGGGACTTAGGTCCTGGTGGCACTTTTAGGGTCTTTTATGGCAGAGATCAGAGGGCATCCCTTGGCACCTTATCTGGCCTCACTGGTGTGAGGAGTTGCCCATAGCTGCCTGGTGCAAAGCACAACCACTCAAAAGGGAAAGGGAGCAACCTAAGTGCCAGAGACTCTCATCTTTTCCTGTTCTACTACAGAGATAAGGTCCCCAAACCACTGAAGTGAGGGCAGTCAGAAGGAGATGCCTCATCAAGGACACTCAAGGCCCTGCTGAGCCACACAGGCACTGCCGATCCCTTTGCGGGAGCCCTGCTCCATCAGGGTGCAGCACCAAGGTGGGCACCTAGAAGGTCCATCCCCCAGCAGCAGCAGTGACCAGGGTGGGTATCACTGACAGCCACGCTCTGCCCATCGCCCAGACCATGAACCATCAAAAGTGACTCCTGGGCCCCACCAAGCATCCCTTGGATGGCCATGCCACCTCATGCCCACGCCATCTGTCCTCTCCTGCAGTGGCTGAGCTGTGGTGTGCCTTTGGGCACCCTTCACTTTTGTGTTGCTTTGTGCCTAATCACCCCTGGTCACTGCTGTGGGGACTGTGCTGCTGGGCCAGACTGGGAACCCTGGCTGTGCTGATCACGGCCAGGGAACAGCTCGGTCAGGACCCAGCCAGGGTCAAGAGCGGAAAGAGGAACAAGTTTCTCTGTCATGCAAAGAAAGTGAAACTTGGCACTTCTCTTCCCCAACCAGGCAAACCATCATGCATGTCAGTACATCCTGCCCACCCTGCTCCTCTTCCTCCCTGCCCCCAGGGAAGAGCTTCCAGCAGACAGAGCTGCTGCCCAGACTGGTCTGTCTTCACACCTAGCAAGGAGGTAAGCCATCCCGAGTAGATGGGGATACATGTCTTCTGGCCACCACTCCCCAGTCCTTGCTCCCTCTCTCCCTCCTCCCTTCACTTCCCCCCCTGTACAAGAGTTTAAAGTAAGAAAAGGGGCAGAAGATAATGCGGGGTGGAGGGTGGGGAGGGATGGGGCGAGGCTGCAGGAATCTGTCCTTGCTCCATGACACTGTGGACATCACTGTGCTCTGCAGGCTTGTCCTGGGCTGAGTACCTCAGGTGTTGGGGTAGGTCTGCGTGCTCAGGACATCCCTTCCCTCTCCTAGCTCTGCATGTTGGAGAACTGGATCCCTTTTGCCTGTTTATCCCTTCTCCATTTATCCCTCCTCTGCCATGGCTCTTTGCATCCCTTCCTCACTTGTGCTCTCTATCCCATGGGACCACTGCCCCATACTTCAGTGCTTGCTTCCCCAAGACTGGAAGAAGCATTCTCTGCATGCATCTGATGTCTGACCACCTATCCTCAGGACATGCACCAAACAGTTTATTCCATGCTTCATGTCCTGGGCTTCCGAATCCCACAGCCCTGCCATGGGCACACGTCAGAGATTTTCAGTAGCATCAATGATTTCAGACCAGGGAAGGACAGCCTCAAAATCCTTCTGTGAAGGTATTTTCAACATTGCATGGGGTGTCCAGCTATCTTCATGGACAACACATAGGTGGCCTGGTAGATCCCTGCACGCATCCGATGAGAGCACTTCCATGTCTGTGTCTAAGGTGCATCCGTGTGTTTGCTGTGTGCCTGCTCCGCCCCAGTTCCCCCACCTCTGTGTTGTAGGGAGGCAGGATGCAACCCAGGCTTTGGCTGGTGACCAGCACCCTGGCAGGAGTCCTGGGCATGGTCCTGCTGGAGGACAGTGTGTGTCGGGCACCAGACGGCAGGGATGGCTTCCCAGGAGTCCCTGGCCTTGATGGGAGGCCAGGGCAGAAGGGTGACGTGGGAGAGCCAGGTAAGCAGGAGACAGGGATGTGTGGTGAGGGTGGCATGGGATCCTCAGGCCTCCTGGTAGGAGCATCACAGGCTGTGGGAGCAGCTCAGGAAATGCCGGATGTGAATACACTGCTCCTCTCAACACCTCTCCCCAGGGAAATCGGCACTGAGGACGGGCATCAAGGGATCCAAAGGAGATGCAGGCGAGCCAGGGAGTCCTGGCATCCCAGGGAACCAGGGTTTCCATGGCCCACCTGGCTTCCCTGGGCCCCCTGGGCTGATGGGGCCACAGGGTGCCAAGGGCCAAGCTGGCAATATGCAGGAGCACCCACGTCCTGCCTTCTCAGCCTCACTGAGGTCCCCACCTTCCAAGGGCAGGACGGTGGTGTTCAACAACATCATCACCAATGAGGAAAGCTCCTACAATCCCCAGACTGGGGAGTTCATCTGTCGCATCCCCGGGATCTACTACTTCGCCTACCAGGTGGTCTCCAGCGGGGACCTCTGCTTGAGCATCACCAAGAACGGCCAGAACGTGGTCAACTTCTGCGATAACAACAGCCGCAACCTCCTGCAGGTGAACTCGGGCAGCAGCGTGCTCAGCCTGGCCATGGGTGACCGGGTCTCCGTGAGCACTGACCCTACCAAGGGCAACAAGATCTACAGTGGCTCTGAGGCAGACAGCGTCTTCAGTGGCTTCATGATCTTCCCACAGACAGGCTGATTGGCCATTAGTCCTGACGTGCTTAGCACCAGAGCATCACAGTGTGTGTGTCTGCATGTGCTTTTGCCCTGTCAATGCCTGGTCAGCACAGGACCCACCTGGCAGCTCAATTTGGAGTCATCCCAATTTGCTGTGCTTCCGCTGGCGTCACAAATGGGCCAGGCTGTGGGTCACCACTGCAGCAGTTCCCGCTGTGCTGAGCCTGCCCATTCCATCCTGGAAAGAGAGGAGTCCTGGCCCCAGCAGCCCTTTCTCCTTTTGGGCATTCAGATCCACATTGGAGAGGTCCAGTTGTCACTGGGTCCCATTCATCAGCTGTGGCTCTTCGCTCCTCAGTGGGAAATCACTGTGTGACACTGCTTCTGCTCCACTAACCATTGCAAATGTCTTTCTGGTGCCGGGCCACTACTGCTTCTCATGTCTTCCCCATCAGTATAAATAAACTTCCACGACAACCGCTTGGGTTTTCTTTCCTATTCATGCATCTTCCCCAAACCATCAATGTCCTGGGCCCGTTCTCAAGCTGCCCAGGGAGAGAAGCGATCCCAGCTTTCCCCCAGCCAAGCACAGACCACACCTACAGAGGCAGAAGGACAGGAGGGAACCAAGTGTACAAGCAGAGCTGGCACTTAGAGGGAGGAACAGGAAATCTCAGGGACTAGCCCATGTGTGTCCTTTCTCAGATGAGTCCAAGCTAGCTGTCCTGTACAGGCAGCAGATCGTGCACCTCACCCACATGGTTCTCTGTTGGTACCCAAACTCTCCTAGGAAGGGGGAAGGCAGCTGTGGTCCTCCAGCCTTTCAGCAAGGAGGGACAGGGACATCAGGGCGACTGTTGAGGTTGTGGGCTGATGGTGGTAGAGTTGTGAGGTGATGCTATTCTCCCTTTGGCTTGGCATGAGACTAGTGGGCAGTGTGGGCAGGCTGGGCAGGTATCAGGCAGCCGGAAAGCATTGGGAAAGCCATACAGGGGCCATACTCTTGGACTGCTACTTGGAGGAGCCACTACACACATGTTGGGTAGTCAAATGTCTCCATTCCTGGAGCAGTGAGGAGGAGGCCAGGTCACCTGCAAGGAGGAACACCTTGAGCAGGTATGCTGCTGTCCCAGTGAACCCAGCACCTAGGAGAGCTAGTGGGGCACAGGGCAAGGTGCAGAGAGGCCTGCAGGTCAGAAACCCTCAAGGAGAAACATCCTTCAGTTCCATTGCCTAGAGAAGCAGCATCTCCCTTCAGAGCGAGGCAATGACCTTGCACCAGCCTTGGTTGCATAGGTGTCTCTGGCTCCACGGAGCTGGCATGAGGCTCTGCTCTCCATCCGCTCACTGCTTTTCTGCTCAGAAATGCATTACAGATGGGTAAAAGGCAGCTGATCTGCAGAGGGCTAGTCCCTGTGGTTAGAAGGTTTGGGGCATATCTCTTTGCAAAGGCTCATCCCACCTCTGTCCTGCAGCAGTGGCACCAGTACTGGTCTCACTGGACAGCTGGGAAACTGCTTGCTTAGAGGTAACAACTGGACAAAGGATGTGAAACTTGGCTGGGGGCCAGCTGGGGGCTCTTTGTCCCCTTTCCTAACTCTGTGACTTCCTCCAGGAGGGTGTCACGGAGAGTCACCCACGGCGTGCGGTGCCAGCAGGCAGTTCCCACAGCAGACAAAGGGCTCAGCAGCGCAGGATCCTGTGCCCTGCTCACCCCACCAGAGGTAAGAGGTGCTGCAGAATCCATCTCCTTGGGGTGGGCTGCATGGAGGCTGAGGGTCCAGCAGCACGGCACAGTGCTGGGCTGTGTGAAAGGAGGAGGAGAAGGAGAGGGAGGCACTGCCACGCTGCAGACGTTATGGGGGCAGATGCACGCTTGTCTGGGCCAGGCACCATCCTGGGAGACTCCCAGCTGATGGGGTACTTGATCCTGAGGGGCAAAAAAAGTGTGAAAGTGTGGCTGCTGCTGGAGAAGGGGTGAGAACAGCTGGGTCCTGGGAGCTCCGACCCCAGTGCAGCATGGTGCAATGGTCTGCAGCAGTACATGCATCTGCAGAGGGTTTGGGATACTGGACCGGCTGAGCTTTGAGCTGGCCATGGGTACTGCAAGACCTCATGACTCCATCCATACTGAAAGTCCAGCCTCCTTGTGCCATTGTGGGGCTGCCTGGGAGTCTCCATATATCTGCCTCCCCATCACATGGCAGTTGGTATGGAGGAGACACTGAGGGCACAGCCATCACAGCCAGGTGCTCCTGGTGCAGTCACCCTCATAGCACAGTACCCCCTTTGCCCCATGGTCTGGAGGCCACCTTGCCAGGGACCCTCACCCCAGCACTTTTTTTCTCTTTCCATGCTCTAGAGCACAGAAATGAGGCAGAGATTCTGGGAGCAGCTCCATCTGGCCCTCGCTCTCCTATTACTGAATCTGGGGTCTGCTGTGATCGCAGATGCCCCTCACAGATGCTATGGAGTTCCAGGCCTGCCAGGCCTGCCAGGTGTGCCGGGCAAGGATGGACGGGATGGGCTGAAGGGAGCCAAAGGAGAACCAGGTGAGTGAGCAAGGAGATGAACCACAAAGGTTGTTGAAGGGGGGCTATAGAATCCTTCATGGCTGGTCTGCCTTGGTCTGCAGGCTGTGGAGAGCACCCTCTGTGGACAGGGCAGGAGGAGAGGGGGCTGGGGAGAGTCAACCACTCTCTTCTGTCCCAGGGAAGGGGCTGGAGGAGCCTGTGCCCACATCCTGCCATTGATGCTGACTCTTTTTCACTCCCCACCACCCCACAGGCATCCCAGCCACTCTTGCAACACAAGGGCCCAAGGGCATGAAGGGGGACCCAGGTAGCCCTGGATTGCCAGGCAAGACTGGCCCCATGGGTGTCTCTGGTCCCCCTGGAGATCCCGGGATTGCAGGCATGCCCGGTAAGCCAGGTATGCCAGGCAGCTACGAGCAGAAGCACCAGTCAGCATTCTCAGTGACAAGGCAAACTGGCAAGTACCCCACCAAGAATGTCCCTGTGGTGTTCAACAATGTCATCACCAACACCAACCATGTCTACGACACCACCACGGGCAAGTTCACCTCCAAGCTTCCCGGCCTCTACTACTTTGTCTTCCACACCTCACAGACAGCCAACCTCTGTGTCATCCTGTACAAGGATGAGACCAAGATGGCCAGCTTCTGTGACCACAAGACCAATACCATGCAGGTCAGCTCTGGCGGAGTCCTCCTCCATTTGGATGCTGGGAACCAGGTCTGGCTAGAAGTGAATGACTACAATGGCATGGTGGGGCTCGGCAGCTCTGACAGCATCTTCTCCGGGTTCCTGCTGTTTCCAGACTAGAGGACCAGCAGAGCCCATCCCAGCATGCTGACCTCTTCACCCTGCCCTGCAATCACTGCTGCTCACAGCCAGGCTGTTGCTGATGCTTCAGGTTTCTCTGCTGGATGGGAAGCCCCAGCAAGGGGGGTCAGCCCCAGCTGCCAGACAAAACCCCTTGGCCTGGGAATCCAGTGCAAGCAGCCGCTAAAGGGGTGGAACCGGCATATCTGGATGCATCTGCACCGAGATAGATGGTGCCAAGCCCCCAGGGTCCTGCTGGCACTGCCACCCTGATAACCCCACGTTACCCTCTGCTGCCGCAGCCAGAGGTCTCTCTCCATCTCTCCCCTTCCCACCTGGGTTGCACCAGGGACAGCCAGGTGTCCTGGAACAGGCTTGCAGCAGCACCTTTACCACAACCCAGCTGTGGAAAGTGTCAATAAAGCCTTCCCTAGTGCACCTGGCCTGCTGTGGTTTTTCCTCTGTGACTTGCCTTTCTGCTGATGGAGCCCATGTGGTCAGATGGATGTGGTGTGCGTGTGTGTGTGTGTGTGTATGTGATGACATCTGGATGTCTGTGTGGCATCAGAATGTCCCCAAACCTAGATTTCCTAGATTGGAAAAGACCGTTAATATCACTGAATCCAATCATAAACCTCACACTGACAGGTCCTTGGTTAAGCCATATCCCCAAGCACTTCGTCTATACGTGTTTTAAATCCCTCCAGGGACGAGGACCCCACCACTGCCCTGGACAACTCCTTCCAGTGCCTGACAACCTTTCAATAAATTTATTTTTCCTAATATCCAACCTAAACTTCCCTCGGCGCAACTTGTGGCCGTTTCCTCTTGTCCTATTACTTGTTAGTTGGTTGAACAGACCAACCCCACCTGGCTCCAACCTCCTTTCAGGTAGTTGTAGAGAGGAAGAAGGTTTCCCTTGAGCCTCCTTTTCTCCAGGCAGAACACCCCCAGGTCCCTCAGCTGCTCCTCACCACACTCCTGCTCTAGACCCTTCCCCAGCTTTGTCGCTCTTCTAACAAAGCCCTCACTGGCTCAGTCATGGTCACCATCAGCGAGCATCACACACCATGCACAACCCAGGCTTTGCTCAGTGGGGTAGGACGCCAAGCTGCACTGGCAGCAGAAATGGCTCCCATGCCCATGCCCCCTCCAAGGGGGGGACTAAGGCTGCTCCAAGTAAGGATCCTCATACTCCCCTTCCCTTCCAATTGGTCGCAATTCAATTGCAGAGGGCCATAGGCCATGCAGCAAAGCTCATAGCCATGCTGCTGGTGGCTTGGACACCCCCAGGGTCCCAGCCTCACCAGGGACATGGCAGGGGATGCACTGGCTCCCCTGAGCCAGGCCAAAGGAGCTCGTGGCTGTGGAGGCCACAGAGCCCACCAAAACCCAATGGAGATTCCTCCTGGTGGTGCACGTTATACAGTGTAAAAGGAGGTCACCTCCCCAGAATGTCCGAGGCTTCACCTCCACGTGGCACCTCAGAAAGCAGGGCTGGAAATGCTTTTAGTGCAGAGTAAAATCACTTCCCATCTGCAACATTTCGGAGACCCTGGGGGACAGATTCAAAGTGGTGGATGCTGAGAACCTGGGGCACCCTCTGGACCTGCTGGTCCCTCCCAGCACCACTGGGTATGTGTGGAGAAGCCTGAGGGATGCTAGCTAATTGCATGCACATTTCTGCAGTCCTGAGGGCTTACCTCAAACTTGGCTGGAGCTCACAGAAGCATTACCCATAGCAAGCACCCTTGAGAAGGAAGCAGGGGCCCTGCAGGGCTGAACAAACATCCCTCTGCTCCCCAGGGCCAGGGCTGTGCTCCTGAGGGGCCCCAGGGTGCTGCCTGGGGACTGCATGTTCTGCTGAGCTGACAGCAGTCATGAAGGATATGAAAGTACCAGTGAAGAAAGGGTAGGAGCTAAAGATAAAAAAGGGATGTGACCCAGATCCTTTCACAATAACCCTTTCAGCAAATTTCTCCTTCTCTTCATGGTCATTTCCAGGCAGGACGCTGATGTGTCCCAGTCCATCTCCCATCTGTGCAACAAGAAGCTCAAGGTAAGGGCAAGACACCAGCAAGGTTGAGCCCCAGCTACCCCCAGCAAGTAGGATCACGTGGGTAACCCAAGAGCACCGGGGTGACAGTCATCTCCTGCATCGCTGGCATTTTGCTGTGGCTTGGGGCAGATGAGAAAGGGGACAGTTGGGCTGGGGGTGGTGGAGATCCTTAAGGGGACCCAAACCCCTCCTGCTCCACCTGGGGCAAGGGGGAGAAGGGAAGAGGAGATGGCAAATGCCCAGGGGGGTGATGAGGGACCGAGCATCAGTCTTAAGGGTGCCCCTGGGGTGCTCTCCTGCCCTGAGATGCTCTTGTCATCTGCCTAGACCTGGGCTGAGAGCCTGCAGATCAGTCCTTGTACCTGTCACATCCAAATCAGAGGTGCTGTGGCTAGAGGATCCAACTCACCAACCTCTTTTCCCACTGACAACAGAGTTTCAGTGCTGGGAAAGTCCATCTGAGGCCAAAGAGCATGGCTGGGGTTCTGTGGTGTCCAGATACAGCCCCTGAATTCCCACTGCTTACCACACGTGCTGAGGGAAGGGGCTCAGCTGTGGGATGCAGGGAGGGTAGAAGGCAGGACTGCAGGTACTGGAAGCCCAGATGGCTCTCCAGTGTGGCTTGTTAGATGTAGAAATGCTCCTAGGATGAAGCAGGCATGTGGCAGGACACAAGGGGAACCTGCAAGGGTTAAGAGGACAGATCTGGGGATTTCATTGCCATCTGCAAGGAGCAAAGCTGTCCCTCAGATACGCTGGAGGAAAGCAACAGCTACCCGCTTGCAGATGATGAAACTGCTCTGGCCTGGGGAAGGATTTTACCTGGCAGGTGTGGTCCTATGATGGGGTAGAGAATTTCTTCTCGAGAGATCAGTGAACACTCATTAGGGACCTGCAGCACATGCCTGTGGCAGCAGCACGGCCAGGCTGGACAGCAGATCTCTGGGATAGGCTAACCTGCCCCAGATGTTCATGCGCCTGAAGTTCTGGGCAGTTGTAAATGGATAATTGAAGAGTAAGAAGAGACTGACAAGACCTCCTATGCCCCGAGTGGCTGGTCCCTCCAAGGCTATCAGAAGAGTGGATTTGGCTCTGCAGCAGGATGTTCTCCCTCCCTGATGGTATTACCTATATGTGCTTCTAGCTATCATCCTCCAGAGCAGATCGGAGTGCCTTCTCCATCCCTCCCACCACCCAACACCCTCAACATCCTTCTGTGCTCCAGAAGATGCAGACCTTGTGGGGGATGATGATCTGCCTGGTTGGAGGGCAGCTTGCAAGTGCCACACTCTGCAAGACCTATGGCAGCATCCCAGGCATCCCAGGGTCACCAGGACAACCTGGCACCAATGGCAGAGATGGGGAGAATGGCATCAAGGGTGATCAAGGTAAGGAGGTGGTTGCAGGTGGGGAAAATGTCATGTTGTGAATACTGAGAGCAGGAAAAGACAGTGCCAGGAGTATGGTCCTGAGAAAGCAATCGATTTTCTACCAGTTCCCTTGGAGTGTTGTCAGGTGGGGCTGACTCCCAGGGACAGAAGGGGCTGAACAATCCAGAGCACCCCAAGGAACCTGGGGAGGGTGGGTGCATGATAGCAAGGGGTGTCACACCTGCCAGGTGGGCAGGGGTCTCTGTTGGCCTGCACCCCAGCACAAGTACCAATAGTTTCCTGCCCAATGTACTCTTTGCAAATCTGTGGGGCTCAGCTTGGACCACAATGACTCTTATTCCTGCTTTCTAGGTCCCCCTGGTCAGGTGGAGCATGAAGAAGACATGGGGGACAAGGGAGACCCAGGACTACCTGGGCACCCTGGGAAAATCGGGCCCCGGGGCCCCCCGGGTTTGAGGGGACTACCAGGTTCCCCAGGACTCCACGGCATTCCAGGGGACCCTGGTGACTACAAGGCCGCCCTCAAGTCCGCCTTCTCTGCTGCCAGGACCATCAGCTTCTACCCACGCCAGCAGCAGCCCATCCGCTTTGACCAGATCATCACCAATGAGCAGGGCCACTATGAGAACCGGTATGGCCGCTTCACCTGCCGGGTCCCGGGCATCTACTACATCACTTACCACGTCACCTCCAGGGGCAACCTGTGCCTCAGCATTAAAAAGGGCCGGGGTGGCAGCAGGGGTGAGAAGGTGGTGACCTTCTGTGACTATGTGCACAACAGCTACCAGGTCACCACAGGTGGCGTGGTCCTCAAGTTGGCAGTAAATGAGACGGTCTGGCTGGAGCCAACGGAGAAGAACTCCCTGGTGGGGATCGAAGGGTCTGACAGCATCTTCTCCGGCTTCCTCATCTCCCCTAAGTTTTAGCCTGCTTAAGGTGTCTTGCTGCAGTCCTGCTGCTGCTGCTGGCTGGCCCCTCGAGGGCTGAGGTCTCCCTTGGAAATGACTCTTTGCTCCAGATTTTGCGCCCTAAGTGCATTGCTGCTGGTCTTGCACATTAAACGACAGGTTCTTGTGCTGCTGGTTCCTTTCTGCCTAGGATTTGCTGTGTTGCCCCCCAGATAATGCTCAGATTCCCAGGGCATTGCCTCCTGCACCTCTGTGTGCAGCCTAGGCTCATTAGCATCTCATTACTGCTAAGCAGAGCCAGAAAATTCATGCAGTTCCTGCTGCAGACTATGTTGAGCATCTCCTTCCAGAGCTGCCCCGAGAAATTCCCAGCCCAGGGTTAGGAAGACAGAGAAGAAGCCTGGTCTCTGGCAGAGGGTGGGACACACAACCTAGTGGGAAAATTGGGGCCACTTTGTAATGGTAGTAGATGAGGAGATGCTGGAGATGGAGCTGTACTGGAGAGTCCTGAGGATGGTAGGATCTGGGGACACCAACCTGAGACATTTTTGGAGGGTGATGGTGACAATAATATCCACAGAAGTTGGTCAAAGCTTGTGACAAGACGAACCAGGTACATATGGGGAAGCCAGAGCTTGATAGAATGTTCTAGGCTGGAAGGGACCTCTAGAGGTCATCTGGTCCAATGCCACAATGATCCACCTGGAAGAGATGTGGGGCACACCAGGGTCCAGAGCAGTCCCATAAGCCCAGCAGAGGACCAACACATGTAAGTCCTATAGCACAGCCAAGCCCTCCCAGAGATGTCTTTATTGATAGTAGCATTGATGAGCCCAAGAACCTCCAGATGAATAAGAGCTGAGGACCCCAAGGATGTGTCTGTCACTAGGGTAGGTGACAATCCAGCATTGTACCTGGGTTGGCAGGTCACCTGCAGCCCCCAGCCCAGCTGCGGCAGCTGCGGGGTCTGAAGACCACGGGGGTGTACACAAGGTGCTCAGAGGAGGATTTGGGGAGGGGGTCTGGGATCTGAAAGGGGCTGGATGAAGCAGATGACGATAAAGTGTCTTCAGGGGGCGGGATGGGATGAGTGGGATATGGACTGGCTTTTATGGAGCATCACCACTGAGCTCTTGGGGTCTGCTTGTGGGTCCAGGTCCCCCCAGCCCTGGGCTGCATAGGTCTCCCTGTTCCAGCACAAGAGTGACTGGCACTAGTGAGGCTTCTTGAAGGCTCCAGCTTCTGTCCAGGATGATTTGCCGGCAGGTGGCACTGGAGACTGGACCAGCCCTCACCTCGCCAGTAGGAGCATCCTGGTCCCGCAGCCTGGGAGGACAAAGCTTGCAGGGCCCGGGCAGCAGTGAGAGGCTCAGCTCCACCTTGCCCCTAAGGTGTAGGAGGAGGCACTGGGCAGGATTAGTGCCTCCTCTTGAGGCCCTGGATGAATGTCCCGTCCGCACCACCTCGCCGCTTCATTCTTCCCCCAGCAAAATCTGTGGCTTCTGTCCCCAGGGGTGCAGCCACCCCATGTCCCCAGATCTCCAACTCCTACCAGAAACTCAGAGCAGAGATGTTTGGTGTTACACCTCAAAGCTCTCCCTGGGCAGGAGCAGCTTTTAAAATGCAGCAGCAACAATCACACCCCTTTGCAGCTGAAGACGCAGCATCCCAGGGAAAGTCAGGTCAGCAGGGCAGGTGGAGGAAGAAAGTTGATTTTTGACCCCCAATGCAGAGGCTGGGCAGGGTACACCAACAAAGCCTCCTGAACCCTCAGCAGATCTGCAGGAGACACCAAACCAAGGAGCAATCAATAAACTGGAGGACAGGGCTGCTGTTCAAACAGCCTTGACAGGCTGGAGAAATGAGCTGGCAGGACACCTGTGGACATCTAATGGAGATAAATGCAAAGTCCTTCCTCTGGTATATGATAACCCCACACAATAGGACAGGCAGTGGGCAGGAGGAGGCTTTGCAGGAAGGGATCTGGGATGCTGGTGGACAACAAACTGAAGCTTTCTGCCTTTCTGAGTAATTGGTATAATAATTTTGGACTTTTGAAAAAGGTCTTTGCCAGGACTCCTCTGGAGTGAGGCTGGTTTTCTTTTTCAAACTGATGTCTGACCTAACACCAGCACAAGCCAAGGGGTTTCTAGGATCTTGGCTGTACCTGGAGAGAGTCAGGGAGCAGTGTGGCTCCCGTCTGTGAAGTGCGGCTCACTGCGCTCACACAGCTGGAACACAGAGGTGGTGCTTGCGTCCTCCTGGGGGTCTCAGCCAGCACCCAGCAGTGCCACCTCAGGCACCAGCTCCATGGGACAGTAGTTGTCTGCTCCCCAAAGCTGTCACTGCACAGGCCATGGAGCAGCATATCCCTCAGGTATCCAAAATGGATGAGAAAAGGTGTCCAGTGACATCAAAAAGCAGCAGATAGGAACTCCCTGAACTCCCTGGAACCCCCTTTCTGGGGACTCCCTGAAACCAGGCACCAGTTTTGTCCAAAGCCCAACTGGACCCAATCCAGTGATGTGCCAAGTCACTGGTACAGATCTGATGGGATTGTAAAACAAAACCTTCCCATTTCAAGGCACATTGCAACAGGGATCAGCAGAGCAGCACATGGAGGTTTCTCCTGCATTATCTCACTGGGGTCTGGGGGTATTTCTCTTTGTCCTGGTGTAAGCAGGACTCTGGTGGGATCTGATGCAGGAGAGCACACTAAGAGCCTATTATGGAAAGTGAAGCTGAACTGGAGAGATCAAAGCAAGGTCATGCTGTTTGTGAGTGAGATTGAGCAAGGCATGTCAGTCCTATAGTCTTGTCTAACACCAGTAGCAAACGCCCTGGCACCTGCAAAGGTGTTGATCTGTCTTCTTCACTCAGAAGGTGGTGAGACTGGCACAGGTTGCAAAAGGAGGTTGTAAATGCCCCAACACTTGACGTGTTCAAGACCAGGTTGGATGGGTCTTTAAGCAACCTGGTCTAGTGGGAGGTGTCCCTGCCATGGCAGGGGGGCTGGAACTAGATGATCTTTCAACCCAAACCATTCTCTGATTCTATGCTGACCTGCACTGAGCTCAGTGAGTTCCCAGTACCTGCTCCCCAAGGAAGAGCCATTCCTAAACCACCTTCTGTTGGCCTCGGGCCTTGCTGGCCACATCATACACCTGCAGCCACGCTACCAGGTAGGTCTTCTAGAGCTACACAGTGCAGCCTCCCATGCAAGCCCTGCCTTTCTCCCAGGCAGCTCATGACATTGCTCCTAGACACAGGAGGCTTTTCCCTTGCCAGCAGCTCCTTCCTGAACAGCCTGTGAGCATCTCCTTCCCTTCAGCCTCCCAGCACCAAGGCAGTCGCTGCTGCCAAGCTAGTGGTTGCTCTCCACCTTCTCCCCTGCCCTTGGGCAGGACTGTGTAGCGAGACATCACCATTTTCCAGTGTTCTTCCTTCCCTCCCCTTCCCCAAACCATAATATCAAGCAGGAGGTGTATAGGAAACCCTGCATGGGTTCAGCGCCGTGCCATGATGCTGGCGTGCTCCAGGCAGAGGCATTGCCAGCCTCACTTGCTGTGAGGGTTGCAGACACCAGTGGGACACAGCTGGACCAACCTGGGTTGGCTTCACTGTGGTCAGGGCAAGAGCTCCCTGCATGGCTCCCCTGGGTGCACTTGCTCCACTGGAGGATGGGACTGGTTGCAACTTCACTGGGACTCATGTGGAGTTTGATACAGAAGAAACCAGTCTGAGACAGGGAAAGGAGTTCAGCCAACACCTCCTGTTGCAAATCTAACCTCAGGGATCCTGATAAATTTGTTTCCCCCATCCTCGTTCAGGCTGGGATTTGAATTTGAATGGGAGGGAGCAGTTGCTTCTTTTGCCTGGAGCAACACAGGCTGGCTTCCCTCCCACTTGGAGCTCGCAGGGAATTCCTGCTTTTCCCAGCCCCTCTTCAAGGGCTGGGAGCTGGGAGGCTCTGCTGGGGCTGGCCACCAAGGGGTTAAGTCCCAGCCCTTTTTTTTCTGCTCTGCCTCCTTATGAGGAACAGCCTTTGCGGGGCTGCAGAAAGGCTCTTTCTTTCCCCAGCAGATCTCAGGGAATGAAAAGTCTGTGTTCCAGATATTAAATTACTCATAAAATAGTTGGCCTGTCCCTGAGGCGGCTCTGCAACCCCCCCAGCCCCCACCGCCCGCTCTGACGGGCTGCTGATGTGCATCTGCATGTCACCTCCTGCTACAAGGTCAATCTCTCCAATTTAAAGCAGCAACGTTGGAAAGCAAACCAGATTTCAGCCGGAATTAGCTTCAAATGGAGCATTCAGGGGACTCGTGCTGGGAAGGGAGAGCAGGAGGGAAGGACCAGTAGAGCTGGGTTGTGGGGTGGTGAGATCCTGCTGCTGCAGCACTCCATGGTGGGACACCCCATAGTGGGGCAACCCATGATGGGCACCTCATGATGGGACATCCCAGGTAGCCCCTGGGATGCAGCAAGGAGTCAGGGAGAGGATGCTCGAGCATCCCTAACCCTCTGGTGTGGGGTGCAGGTGGGCAGGGGAGGTAAGAAGGGCTCAATCCCTCACCCCTTTGCAGATCCTGCAGCCCTGGCCCATGGCCCTGGGTGGTGGAGAGCAGCTTCACCCGTGTGGTAGGTTGCTTGGACCAGCGTGGCCATCGCTGACCTACACTCTGATGTGGGTGCAAGGCGGGCAGCAGGGTGGGGGTTTCCATGGGGATGTGCAGGGATGGGAAGCTGGTCGGCGCTCAGCTCCAGGCCTCGGCTCCTTCCGCTCCGCTTCCCGCTGCCTCCCACCCTCCTGCTGCCCGGCGCCTGCCCGCAGCCGAGCAGCATCTCCCTGGCCTCCGCCAGCAGAAAGGATGCAGGAGATGGTGGGAGCACAGCTTGGTCCTGCCTGTCCCACCACATGTCCTTCAGCCCCTGGGTGATGCACCTCCAGGAGCTCAGGCTGTCCCCCCACATCATGCTGGCAGACCCCCCGTGCTCCCGGCGGGGCTGGAACGAGTGTCGTGTTGGGATCCTCTCTGCTGGGATGCGGGACGAGGCTGTTGGCAAAAACCCAAAACTCAGGCTGGAGACATGACAACGTGGGGCCGGGAGAGCCCCACATAGCCCTGCTCCCCTCTCCAGAGGTTTTCTCTCTTTTGCAAGAAAACTACCAGCTCCTAGGAGTGACTGGGGAAAAAACAGTGACCCCCATCCCCCCCAAATGCCTCAGTTTCTCCCCAGGGAGGAACAAACCCTGCTGTGTTATGTGTCCAGTCCTACCAGCCTCACTGGAGAGGTCCATGGGTTTCAGCCCTTGTTTTGCAGGAAGAGGAGCCTATTTGAGGCTGTGCAACAAGCCCCCAGCCCCATCCTTGTCACATACGTCACCATGTGCCTCCCATGACGTGAGCCTCACGTGAATTAAAACGCAGGGCACGTCACGGGCACACGCACCACCAGCAAACCACACGCGCACCGCGCAAAGCACAGAGTGCTTCCGGCACGCAGCGTGAAAGCCACCCATGAGCCGGCTGGACCAGCATGGGAGAGCTCAGGTGGTGCTCCACAGCCTCCCACTGCCCTAAATCTTGCATTTAAAGAAAAAAAAACAACAAAAGGGGGGCAAGCAAACCAGCCAGGAACCCACAGTGCAATGAAATGTGGCCATGAGCAACATGGCAAGGGCTGCTGTGCCACAGAGGGTCGCCGGGGAGATGCGTGGAACACGCACGGACACGTACCTGAAACACCCATCTGGTTTTTACTGGGGATTATCTGCAAGGCTGAGGTCCTGGCTGGCTCAGAAAGAGCAGGGGCTGGAGCCCAAGGCTGGGAGCTCAGAAAGCGGCTCCCCACGGGCTGAATGCTGCTGCCCAGTGCTCCCTTCTGTTCCCATTATGTGCCAGAAGAGCTTTGTCTGGGGATGCTGGCATGTGCAGTCACCAAGGAGACAGGAACCGCAGCGGGTCATCAGCAGCACTTCCAGACAGCCCTGCACATCCCTGAGCCAGAGGCTCCTGTCAGCAGGGCTGGGCTGGAGCTGTACATCATAGAATCATAGAATCATAGAGTGGTTTGGGTTGGAAGGAACCTAAAAGATCACCTAGTTCCAACCCCCCTGCCATGGCAGGGACACCTCCCACTAGACCAGGTTGCTCAAAGCCCCGTCCA
>JAVSBS010007327.1:0-11660 GCA_033124195.1 Coracias cyanogaster
GCTAGGAGAAAGGTTGGACTTGATGACCCTGGAGGTCCTTTCCAACCATAATGATTCTGTGATTCTGTGATTCTGAACTGTTTTTATTTCTCATTAGCACATATTGATAACTACTGCGGTTAGCCAGAAACAAACACTATGCCCTCACGATCAACAAAAGTATGTAAATGTGGGCTTTTTTTTTAACTACCTCTTAAACATTGTCCCCTTACCCATCACTACTGGAGTTTCTTCACAATTTCTAAGTTCTTCACATACCAAACCAGCATTTGATGCCATTAACACCTTCTGTTCATGATCAGAGAAGACAGAGAGAATTATGGACAGCCTAATCTATCAGGAATCATTTATTATTCTTACTTAGTGAGAAAAAATATCCCCAACCAATGCTGAGCCTTCAATTCTCCTGGACGATTTTGTCAAAAATCTGAGAGACTTTTCAAGTACAGAAAACCTTAGCTCTGAAACCGACTCTGTAAAAAAAGTCTCTTGTTGTTTGCAAATAAAGTGACCATCACATTTTCTATTTTTCCAAGAAAAATAGTTATTCCTGATTTTTTTAGCCACAAAGAGTCAATCTGTGCCCTAAAAGTAATTTTTGCCTCCCAGTGTCAGTATCAAACAAGAATCAACTGATGAAAAAACTTGTTCTTATCAGTCATCTTTTATGAAGTCTTGACTACTAGTGATTGCAGATAAATCAGGAAGTATACCATGAGATCCTTTTTTGGTCCCAAGGTCAATTTATGTCTGGTTAGGAGCAAAAGAGTCTTTTTATTTGCAAAGGCAAAAAAATTCATTATGTTCTCAATTGCAAATCATAAATAAGCCACTCCATTTAATCACTTTTACCAAATAATTTCAGAGTTTTTGACATACAGAGAATAGGATATAAATAAATTTAAAAGGTTTTGGTAATAATCTTGATAATAATAAAATCCAATTTTTAAACAGCTACATAAGTACCAAAAAAAGGATATTGGTATGGCCAGACATATTGAGAGTGGTTCTGTTCAGCCTTGTGTTGATGTTTTTATTTATTAATGAACTAAATGGAGGAATAGACAGTATGCATAGGAAGTCTATTGACACAAACAGGCTGAGAAGAACTGTAACTATGCTAGAAGAAAAGCCTGAAATTTTAAAAGATTGTACAGTGCTCGGTTTGGGGGCTTGGATCATATTCTTATGATGAGAGGCTTAGGTACCTCAACTGATTTAGCATGGCAGAGAGGAAGCTAAAGGACTACCTACAGCTACCTGAAGAGTATTTCAAAGATAATATACCCAAACTCTTCTCAGTTGTGCCAGACAAAAAAACAAGTTGCAGGTGAGAAAGATCATATTGGACATTAGGAAAACATTTTTCACTATGAGGGCAGTGGATCACTAAAGTGGATTACCCAGAGAAGAATCTTCTTCCTTGGAGGTATGAATTGAAAATTATTTCTGGTTTTAAGAAACAACTTCCACCATGTTTAAAATGTGGAGTGTTACAAGAACTTGTCATACCTTTAAATCTAGGGTGAAGCCTTTCCCAGCCTTTATGCTATGATCTCTATAAAATAGCCTTTTTCTAGTGGAAGGAGGAGCACCTAGATTACTGCAAGAGCCAGAACCTTTGCTTTATTTCCTGTTCCCAAGTGGCTAAAGGAGATCGGGGGGGGGGGGCAGAAATCTACTACAGTTTCTACTTTTTAATATAATTACTTAATACAGGATTCAGAAAATAAAATTATGTCTACAGTTCAGCTTGCCAAATATTATTTATCAAATACATTATTCATTGATTTTGGGGGGTCATTTCTCATTGACTAATTTATTCAACAAATATTTCTTATTATATTCAATCAGTTCTGCAGCAGTCAAAAAACTATTTGTCACATAAATTCTTTGATAAATAATGACAGTAATATTCAATTCCATTAGTCAACTGTTATTTATTTATTTTCAGCTAACTGCAATCTCTGCAATGGGATCAAGCTGCCTAAGTACAAATTGATGATGTATATTAAATGCCTACAATCAGAAGGTTTCAGTGCAGACAGTGCTGTATTTTCCATCAGTGTGTATCTTTCATTGGTTTTTTTAATGTTTCCTCTGATCCTTCTTTCCTTACTCTTTTCTTTAGTCCAGCTTATCATATAATTCTCTACATGATAATTGTCTTTTTTAATATAGTTTATATCCAGGATTTGACTCAATATCATATTTGAGACATGCTTATGATTTGCAGTCTTTGACTATTGTTAAAACTTTACCTGCAAAACAGGATTCTGAGAATATATTTTATTTGTGTAGTAGAGAATGATCTGAGATCTGCTTCTGTTATTACTGTAGCTGAACAATGAGGAATACATGGTGCAGCAATAGACAGGAAAAAAAATAATTTGCAATTAGGAAAATGTTCGTATAGACAACTGAACAGAAAGCTTGCCCATGGGCAGGGTGGTGAGCAAATGGACCAAGAACTTTTATCAGATATCATGTCTCCCTCCTTTTCTCTGTCTATTGTGAAACATCTGGAACTACATTTGTTGAATTAGTGAACATTCATACCTGCATCTAAAGTCAATCAGAATCAATTTTGAACATGTGCAACACTGCAGGATTATTAAGCTCTCCAGAAAGAAAGAAAGAAAAAGGTCAAATAAACAAAAAACTATGACAATGATGTCCAGCAACCCAAAAGTAGGTTTATCGAATTAAGCATAAATAAAGAAAGTTTAGATGCCACTTGACACTTTTGGCCTTTGTCAGTTCTCCCTTCTAAAAAAAAGCAGCTGTCAATGCTCTTTTGGAGTGCTTGGATATTATGCAATAAATTTGTATTATTTCTAAAGCATTTAAATGCTGTTTAAGAGAGTCTTCCAAGTTGGTTTAAGAAGAAATTAATATTTCTTTGTTCAATGTATAACTCAGACATTGTGCATTAAATATGGCTCATGACCTTTCCTCAATTAAACAAGCTGAAAAGAAAGAGCGAATAGTTACTTACTGAGTGAGATAGTAACCTTCTGGTAATAGACTGATTCTCTATTGAAGAGGTGAGTACAGAGCGTAATCACAAAGACAATGATTTCAGTTTAAGTGGGCAGCATAAGTTCTGCGGTGGCATTTGGGGTTGTTTTCCTTTTTTAAAATTTTTTTCTTCTTGAGTTCTTTCTTATTATAGCATTGCTAGCCCTTTATTGTCAGGCTTGAAGGAACAAGCATGCAATATGGTGCCGAAGGTTGAGCCCGGGGTGGAGCTGCCACAGGCAGCTGGAAGTAGAAATCACCATTCACCTGGTACATCCATCCTCCTTAGTAAACAGATAATAGGTTATATGGTTCTGACAACTATAGATGTGTTCTTGTGGTCATCCCACCTATTTTCACCTTGACAATGAGAAATTTGACCAAGTTGCAGACACTGAAGTTTCTCCTTTCCTTCAGGGAATGGGCAGATAATTCAACAGTGGCACAAATAGCTAGATTTCTTCTTTATTTTTAATAATTTAAACAAGTAATTGCTACTGTTATCATTAAAGGTGCATGAAATAAAATTTAATATCAACAATTATTGTACTGAAGAGGTTTTTATGTAAATTCAAGCTGTTTCTGCAAGAGTTAAATCAATTTACGTGTAGTTGGAGACTGCATCTTATTCAATGCCAGTAATTATTCAGTTCAAATTCAAGAAAAGTATAGTTAGCATGCTAAGAATAAGTAACTGTAAAAGTAGTTATAAGCTTCCTCAAATTACATCACCTCATGATCCCAGACTAGACAAGCTGGCCTGTTTTGCTGCAAACAAATACAAATTTATTTTATGTTTCATATCGTGTTCCTTCAGTCTTTTTATTTTTTTATTTTCAAAAATTATAGGCATACCTGTTGAAGCAGTAATTTACCTAACAGAAAATTCATGGGGTCTAACTCTGTAACTACCAGATAACAATATAAACCAGTCAGATAACCTTTCTGTTCTGAGTAAAATGATAGCCTTCCTGCTCTTGGCAGTTAGGAGTAGCACTGATCCTTACCTGGAGTGGTCCTTTTATCAGCTTGTGTGACTTTAACACTGGTGTCAGGCCTGGATATATGCCTGGAACTACTTTAAATCTTTTTCTATCTATCTCTGAACTTGTTTGCTAACTACATGACTAGCCATTAGCTCTATCAATTCAGTCAGAAAAGTGAAGCAAACACAAAAAGAAATACAACCCCTTATCAATTGATAAATGCAACCTGACCCCCAATGGCTAAGCCACAAATGTTTGTCAGAAAGAACAAGATTTGAGCCTATTTGTCTGAAATACAGAAACCTATACACTGATGCTCTGACTCTAAGGGTATTTATACATCAATAATTACAAAATTGATAACTGTGATAGTACAAACTCTGTCCCTATTGTACTAGTAGTGTATAATTCTACAATAATTATTCTTATAGAACTGATATTAATACTCTTATATCAATCAAGAAAATCAACATATATTTAGATTTGATGCTGGGTCTTTGCAATAAAATCTTCATAGAAGTAAACAATAACATTTGCAAACACTGAGAGCACAGACTTCGGCATATGTTGTAGGATGTCTCTGCCAGAAAAAGTGTTCTAAATTAAGTAAAAGTTGTTTTAAATGTACTTGATCCAAAACCTGAAAGATTTTTCCTATGTGAGGAGGAAGATGATCACAGAAAGTTAATAAACACAGCAAGTCTCATATAACCTTCTTCATTACACCAGATACAGTGTTGTCTAGAAAAACTACATGGCTCCATTTTGAGCTGATGGTGTCACTGAAAAAAATAAAACTTCACAGTTTACCTAAATATCTGAATTGCACACATAATTCATTATGTTACTTCTTTAGAGCTCTAAATACAGTGTTACCTTGGGTGTCTGGCACAACTGATAACTCTGAGAATAATAATAATATGACAAATTCCTCAGAGAAGACAGTAGAAATGAGGAAGAGAGAGTTCTAACCAGACAAGACTCCAGAACAATAAAAGAAAGACCTGCATACTGCACAGAAGCACCAAGTTCCAAATTATCCCTGACTGAGAGCCTGACCCTGTGTGACTGAGCTGAGAATCTGGCTCTTGATATTTACCTAGAAAGCTAATCATTCAATTGTAGGTAACAATGATCTCTGTCTGATACGACAACTTAGTTAGCAGTTGTGATGTTATTTTTAAGGATAAAAGTAATGGCATTATCTGAAAATGGGCTTTAACAAAACCACTAATAATTATGCTTTAACTTCCTAAGCAGCTTTTATATAGAACTTAGAAGCTAAAATAATCTACAATATTAGTATGGTTTATTTACATGCTTTTAATGACTTCTGAGCATTGTTATACATAAAAAACTTTTTGTAAATTGTATTCTGTAGTAAATTTGTTCTTTATGAGTTGCTAATCTTTAGTTTAATGAAAAAAAAAACAAACCAAAAAACCACACAAATCTGAATTGCAGTATGCCTGGCTGGCTTGTTTCAGATGTGTGGGATAATGAGCCATCTGGTATTTTTCCTGCCTTTTTTTCCAGCACACAGGGCAGACAGAATTGATGCTTCAACCCCTGAGCTCCTCTGAGGCTGCATACTCTTCCAAAGCATAGAATAAGTGGTAGTAGACTGGTAAGGCTATAGCTAGGGAGAGAGGTACAGAGCTGCAACACCACTGTGAGGTGGCAGCTTGTGCACAGCCTTGTAGACAAATGAGCTTCAGGAGGCATTGCCTTCCAAATGACCCACTGCTGGTCTGAGCCATACAGCTGTATGTCTTGACATGTTCTCACTCTGGTATGTTTTTAACGTTTTATACAGTCTCTGATCTGTAAGACAGGATGAAAAGAGAGGGAGAAAAAAAAAAGCTCACCGAATCACAGAATGGTAGGGGTAGGAAGGGACCTCTGGAGATCATCTAGTCCAACCCCCTTGCTAAAGGAGGTTTGCCTAGAGCAGCTTGCACAGGACTGGATCCAGGCAGGTTTGTAATATCTGCAGAGAAGGAGACTCCATAGCCTCTCTGGGCAGCCTGTTCCAGTGCTCCGTCACCCTCACAGTTCAGATGGAACTTCCTATGTTTCACTATGCTCCCATTGCCCCTTGTTCTGTCACAGGTCACCACTGAAATGAGACTCGCCCCATCATCTTAACACCCACCCTTTAGATATTTACAAGCATTTATAAGATCCCCTCTCACTTTTCTCTTCTTCAGGCTAAACAGACAGCAATTATAACAAGAAAAAAATATTATGAAGATGTATGTTTGAAACATATGGCAAATTAAGGGTCTCACTCTGCATGTTTTGAAGCACCCTGCACTGCAACCTAAGTAAATGCCCAAATTCTACTATCCTATACTGATGTGAATTAGTGGCAATTGTCCTGATAAATGAGATGTCTCCAGATTTACTTCAATAAACAAACACAATTGAACCTGACCCGTGGGGAGATGAGGGGGGTTGAGAGTAGTCATCATCTTGTAGGAGCAGAGCCAAACTCTGGGCATTTCCACAGCTGAAGAAAGTAGAAAAAGCATATGCTGCCTCTTATGAACTAAATGCCACTTGTCTTCTAAAACACTCTTTACTGTAAGGTTGCTATTACTTGTTTCCGCACAATCCCCATAGTAATGGTAATAATTTCATTTCTACTCTAAACATTTAAATTCCAATCAGACCTGTTAACATTTTGGAGAGTAAACACAAAGGAGTTGTATGATTAGTCTGCACTGTTCTGGGCCTCAGTGAAAGTGTGTATCAGCTGTAACTCTTTTCTGCGTTTAGGGGTATAATGATTTCTTAGTAATTTCAAATATAATATGTTCTGGGATAATTTAATTGTTCCAGGAAAAGTTAGTGAACTGTTGGGTACTGTAGTGATATTTCCTTCATGGTTTTCTTTTGTTGTTGTTGTTGCAAATTGAAATGTTTACAAATCAATGAGCAACACTTCATTGGGTAGTTAGAATTTTTCAAACATTTCCAGTATTTGAGCTGACATCAGTTTAATTATTAGCATTTTTCTCAGTTGTGATTAAAATTGAACATAAAATCAAATACTTTCCCAGGTCACTGGAAGTCAGCATATTCTAACAGTGACTATAATTACAGTGTAATTGATCTTACAATTTAGTTCAGAGGTTCTCATCCATACAGCAACACCATTGTGCTAATACAAAAATATGTGAAGACATGATGATGATCACAAAGGCCTTATATTTTAAATGACATTAAATATGACCAGAAGTGGTAAACAATCAAACAGAACATATTGATCTGAATGTTGAGGTTAACAAGAAAATCACATCAATTTAAAAATTAAATATAGCCCAAATGTATCATTCTAGAAAAATTTAAAGTGGTTTCCATAGCTGACTTTTCTTCTAAAAAAAATAGTGGAATTTGTTATAACAGATGAATAATGAGCATCTTTTGTACTAATAATAATTTGCTTATTTTCCTTCTCAGAAAATCTACAGTTTAATATTGTTTTCTTCATATAGTTTGTGGGCTTAGTTAATTATAAATCAAACAGCCTGAAAACACCACAGCTGAAAATTAAGAATATTGCTCTAAGTGCTTTTATATTGATCTCAGACTACTGTTATAGGCACATGCATCAGTTGGCAAAAAATCAGTTTTATCTACTTTCATACCTGATATCATATTTTATTAATGAAAAATCCAAGAAAATACCTCTTGAAACAAAATAACTCTGATCCCTCTTTAGGAGTGCCATTAGTTTATAATGTCCTTTAGACCTTGAAAATTGTTCCATTTTATCCTTTAAACAAATAGGGGTTTGTTCTAGTGACTATCAAGAAAAGTTTCTTCAGGCAAGCTTCCCAAGGTTCCCTAACACATCAATCATTACAGAAAATAAAAACATACTTCAAACAACCTCAGTATGGTTATACCCACAGGCGCAATTTGGCCAACAGAAATTTAATATCTGTGGAAAACAAATAAATATTTCTGCTTGTTATTTGCATGGAAGATGTTTATTTAACATATTTTAATAGCTTTTATTAATTGAATCTAAAAATTGACACAAGTCCATTTGATCAATTACATAGAAGTGTAAATCTACTGTGCTAATATTAAAACAGTAACTACTAAAACCAAATCATTACACTTACATTAATTGCACTATTTTTGGTGTCTTACTTGCCAAAATGCTGTTATAAACTTAACCCTAACCATTAAATACTTAGCTGCTGTTCACTGAGCAATATAATATAGAAGAGTGGAAAGGGAGAGTAAAATAAAAACTAGAGTAGTTAAGGCAGATTTAAGTCCCACCTGTGGCCTCCTGGGTGGCCAATACTTTGTAATAATAATAACAGCTACAAATGACACTCATCTGATCTACTGGCCCTTCTTTGTACTGGCAAAAATATCTACCTTGTATGAAGCACCAAAATTTCTGAGAAGTTCCTTGGAAGACAGAACTGTATACATTTTCTCATCTGGTGAGATCTGCCAATTCTAGTGTTCCATCTGCAAAAAAAAAGGAGCAAGTGCCTTTTGAATTTTATGAACTACACTTGATGACCTATTTTGTTGATTTATGGTGAAGGAGGGAGGGGGCCAGATTCCAGCTTCCCTTTCTGCTCTCATACATTTCTTCCATGACTCTCATGCGCATCAGCCAAGCACCCACCTGGCTGCTCACTCACTTCACCCCCGTCAGTGGGACATGGGAGAAAATTCAAGAGTATTAAGGAGAAAGTGTGTGAGTCAGAATAAAGGCTAGGCGATTGCTTACCAGTTATTATCACAGGCAAACCAAGTTTAAATTTATTTTGTCAGTTTGTTATGGTAATTGTTCCTCCTCCTATGTTATTTGCCTTCCTCTCACGCTGTTTTTGTTCTCTCCTTCTCTCTTTGTCTGGTGTTTTATGTTCTTTCTTGAATATGCGCTGTGCCCTGCAGTAGGTCTGTTTGAACTGTCTGTATCTGGTGTGGGCAGCCCCTGTCTTTTTCCCTCAGAGGCCACCCCTGCTACCAACACCTGGATACCTACACCCAGCACATGAATCTTACCTAAGGATTTCTCTCCCAGATATTGGAACTTTTGTCTGTATGCTGCTTCTGATTTGAAACTGAGCAAGGGTTTTCTTCTGAAATACAGAAAGCTATATGTCTTTTATATTTTTTTCCTCAGAAAATGAATTTAAAAATTGAATTAAAAAAAAGAACACACAAAAACAAAGCAATACAAAACAAACCACACACACACAAAACAAAAACAACAAAAAAATAAGCAAACAAGAAAAAAACAAACAAAAACAAATCAGCTCATTTCCTGGCGTAACATGACTGTGTACTATATAGGTCATTTATTTTCTACTCATTCCTCAATCCATCCACAGGCTAATCTGTCTCTCTGTGTGTGTTCTTCTAGAAAAATTTAAAAGTCTTGATGGCTGATGTAAGAGTGCTGTATGTCTTTGAGATCAATAGCAGTGCATTGTTTTGAATGCAAGTAACACTATTTACAGAAGTCTCTCCTTGGTGCAGTGCTCAGTCAGTGAAAGAATTATTCTCCCTCACATGTGTGCTGACATCTAAAATAAAGTAAATAACAAAGAACAGCAAGTGAAATGGCACTACCTGTTTCAGATAGCTTGTTCTAAGTCTAGCAGCCATTTATGCAAGATCATAATTTACCAATTTGTAGAACCGGACAGAAGATTATGCACTGTAATAAATCAGACGTCAGGATTTTGTAGTTTTTAAAGTATCTGCAGCCATAATGGAAAGTGTAGATTAAATATCTGAATAAATTAAAATACATTAAAATGGCATAAAGAAGATAAAACATTTTATTTTAACACCATCTCCCTTTCCTTTGGTCTCACTCATAATCAGAATGGTACACTGGAAAAGAAAACTTGGAGATAGTTTGAAGAAGGTATGGAAGGACATAGAAATACTCTAGAATGGCCAAAGAGCAAGCACTTACATTTGCATTTAGACTCAGAGTTTTTAATCAGACACAAAGAGAAGGGAGGGCAAAAGCTTTAGAGTTTCTATCAGGTGCTGTTTGCCTGAATCAGAAATTATTGCTTTAAAACAAACAAACAAAAACCCTGGATCTATTGCATAAAAACCCCAAGCTGGGGCATTGTAGATGGGTTAGAAAATTGATAATCAGGAGTGATTTTTCATAATATTCTGCCTTGAATGTGATTTGAATTAGTAATGAAGAAAAGCTAATTTCATTTCATGGTTGTTTAGTGGCCTGTGAGACACTTAAAGAGAATCATTTCATATGTATTCAATTTGCAATGGGCAGTATTTCACATGAGACCTACAGACAGAAATTCCAGTAGAGCTGCTAAGTATTAAAGGGGCAATCTGCCTCCTTGAAGTGGTTCTAGTTCAGGGCAAGGCTGAAACAGTAACATAGAGATGTGCGCTGTACCTGAGCACCCTGTGTCATTTGGGGATGCAAAGGCAGGGAGCAGAATGAAACAATATTACTTACAAATAAAACAAAAAAATGCAGTATGTCTCCTTTTCAGCTGACCAGCTAAAATAGTTTCTCATTTACCTATGCTGACAGATGACTACTTCTGATCTTGATGGATTACTTTTGGTCCATTGAGGCAGGATTCTGTAGGAATTAGAGTAAGGCAAAAAGAAGAAATTAATTAATATTTGTTTATAACAAAAGTTAAACATTTTTTGTTTATAAAATTTGATTGATGATAACCATAGATTCATAAATAAATTGTACAGAATTATAAACCAGTTTTTGTGAAGATTTTTTTTATCAAGATAATTATTTAAAAGATTTTTAAGGAACAGTTACACCCAGAAAGTAAGGCAGATATTTTCACTAGGAAAGCTGATTTACATGTCTGCTTGTAATCTTCTTACTTTGTAAATAGAACATACAGAGAAGGGTAAAATACAGAGCAGGAATATGATTAATCTTGAAAAGTAACAAGCAGAACAAGAAAAAAAAATATTGTAACTGATGATACTTTTCAGGCTTTTTATCTTTAAATGTTGATTAATTAGCAGTTGGAAATGGAAAAAGAAGATACTGCCAAATGTGAAAGAAAAGAATCAGTATTCCTAGAGCAGAACTGATGAAATATGAATCTACTTCTTTCTTTCAAAATAAAATTGAACCAAAGAGTATAAAACATCTTTTCAAAGGCCATTAACTCAAAATCTATGACTTATATTGCATTAACTCCCAGCAGACTCATCTTTATGAGCAAAATCTTGTCAGAGTAGTTGTAAAAAGACAAGTGGAACTACTATCATTCTTCAGTTTGCGCATCTACTGTTTTCATCATTATCCTTGCTATCATAAGACATTATATACAAAATCCTGTTTTGAGAAAGGCTTCTAGTGTGGAAGCATATTAGTGTAAGAGGTGAAATATAAATATACAGGCATGAAAATTCTCAAAGAGTTTAAAACTGTGGATTCTTCAGCCTAATCAAAGTGTTCCATGAAGGAATTTGTAAGACTCTACTGACATGGGTGGACAATTAGGTGCAACTGAGTACAAAGAAAGACAAGCTAACCATGTTAACATACCAGAGAAAGTGTCTTAGACACATTTTATGAAGAACAGAATTCCAGCCATGTATACACTAACATTCGTAGAGTTAGATAGGGAAAGAGTGTAG
>JAVSBS010007327.1:11760-26044 GCA_033124195.1 Coracias cyanogaster
GGAAAGAGTGTAGAAATATCTAAAGATAAGAGCCTTTGCCTGCAATAATTGTTCCCTAAGGTTTCACTCAAAAGACTGCAAATATCAGAGTCGGCACTGAAAATTTCTCCTCAGACTTCTTCTTTTCACGTTTGACACTGCAGTTTACCAATGGATATTCACAAGATAGAAAATGAAACAAGAATGCTGAAATTTATCTCTTGACACCTCTATTTGACTCTTCAAGTTGCTCCTCACAGCATCCCATCAAAATAAGAGGAAATAATCAACTTAAGCTCCTCTCTGCCTGAGAATACACATACAATCACTTTCAGATGCAGAAAAGATATGAGATTGCAAGGAGAAATGCAGGAAAAAAGCAATAACATGTTGGAACTTTCCTAAAAGGCCATAAGAACTGAGTCATGTCTCAGGTCATGTCTGAACTGTGGAAGACATCACCATATATAGATGTCCCATTAAGCACAGAACACATTGGTACAGCGTAGTCTCATACCAAGTGGTCTTATTAACTTGGATCCCAGAAAGAAGGTAGACGTGTTTGTATAACAATGATTCCTGAATGATTAATCTTACCCCTCAGCTAGGCTGTTCTGTCCATACTGATGCACCAAAAAGGCCATGTTATTTCTTTTTCAAGGGCTGACTTCAAAAGCTGACTTCAAGAGCTCACCTGTATAAAGGCGTCCGTCCAGAGATTTTCTACATCTAGGTGCGGTCACATTCTGTTATGCCTTAATTTACAAGGCATCACGTGTGGTAAAATGAAATGGGAGCCCATAGGATTCATGACTTCTCCCTCTTTCCCTAAATAGTTAAGTCATAAGAATAGACTAGCAATGGTTCTTCAAAAATGTTGTTAAAAACCAGGTACTAAAAATAAAGATTAGAAAGTATTGGCAGCTGGGAATTATCACAATGTTTCCATGTATGAAGAACAGGGAAAGGTAGTGGCTTTCTTTTTTAAAAAATTCATATGTTTATCTTGATAAAATATTTATAGCTTCTCCATATTGACACTGATAGAAATATATATACACATGTACACATTTAAATTGTAACCTACAGTTTAATTTTAAAGTCGGGAAGTTAGGGAGCATCATGGCAACTTAAAAGGATAGAGCTGCCTAGAATTATTTGGAAGGCTCTGTATGCTCTTATTACATCTATAATAAAGTCATGAAAAGGATCAAATAAATTTCAGTAATCCCTACAAAGACTTTGTTTAAAGATGAAAGGATCAAGTACTCATTTGCTTGTTTCATGAAAAGATTTTCTGAAATCACTTAATGAATGGAAAAATGAGGTGAAAAGAAGAGATCAAGACTACAACACAGGAGAAAGGTAGGTAACAAGGGTTATATGAAACCCGTGCATGATGTTCATGGTTATGCTGTGTTTGTGGAATAGTTATAGTTCATTTGTTCACTGTTATTCATGTTAACATGAATAGCTTGTTTCATAATGCAAATATATTTTTAAGGGGATATAGAATAAGTAAGATTTATATTTTTTTCCAGTTATTTATTGGAGAATACAGATATTTCCATATAACTCACACAACATACATGCATGCACATACACACATATGCTATGCATGTCTATGCACATATATCCCACCATTATAGAAATTGAAAATGTATTCTGTATAGTAAAGCTTTTTGATAAAATGGATACAGTCCTTCACAGTTCAGATTACAGTGCAACTGCACTGTTGTGCTGGGTTCACCTGGGATAGGGTTAATTTGCACCAGGAGCTGGGAGGGAGCCACATCCAGGACAGACAACCACACCAGCCAATGGGTTCTTCAATGCTATACTGACATCATGTCCGCTATACAAGGACGAGGGACAGGATGGGCAAAGCACCGTTAGTTGGGTTCATTCTACATTGCTTAGTTTGTGCATTGTTCCGTTACTGTTGTTGTTACTACTCCTTTTGTGCTGTTGTATTAAATTATTTGAAAAACAAAACAACTCTTGGGGCTTTGTATTTTTCTCCCTTTTCTTCCCATTTGGGGGTGAGGAGGGGGACAGTGAGCAAGCAACCATGTGGTGCTCAGCTCCCGGCTAGGTCTCTACACCATGACCACTGTTTAAAATATACTAAGCAAATTCTTGCAACACTGCAAACTCTAGCTATACAGTGGACCACACAGACTACTGTAAACTTAAGAGTAACATTTTTGCTTGCTGGCTAGTCCATAGTGCCTAGAAAAAACTGGTATATCCCTACAAGAAGATTCTATAGATTAGCAATACAGTGGAATAATTAAGAAACAAAAGATTTTATATATAACCATTCAAGATGGAATGGTATCCACATCCTGTTTCTGTACTTACGTCCCACATGCCTGTTCAAAAGAAGAGAAACACCTCTATGAAGTCAGACCTATGTTTTCTGCTATTGATGGGTAGTTTTACGCATGATATGCCAACCATCTTATATTGTCATTATTCCTAGTGTTGACTGACGTGATCAAGGCCTGATATAAATTTACATTTGCAGATAGCACCAATAGTCTAAGAAGAAAAAAATAAAAGTAATTTAAAAACCGGGAAGAAGTGACAGTTTCCTTGAGCCTCTATCATCTAG
The DNA here is from genome assembly GCA_033124195.1 of Coracias cyanogaster. Taxonomy (NCBI): domain Eukaryota; kingdom Metazoa; phylum Chordata; class Aves; order Coraciiformes; family Coraciidae; genus Coracias; species Coracias cyanogaster. Next base: position 14,357 of record JAVSBS010007327.1, read on the forward strand.
GAATCTTTTATTCAGGTAAATAATACCTTCTTTTCAACAGCTACTGAATTCCAGTTGTGGTAGTTTCTTTAGATTCTGATCTATAGAAAAACATGTTATACTTCTTTCCTGCCGTCCCATAACTCTGAGAGAAGTCAGTGGGAACAAATGGGTAAGTAAATAAAGAAATAAAACCTCTCCAGTCAGAAATTACTGTTTCTTTGGTTCAGCTTCAAATACATCATTAGGTGCATAGAACCATCTAGAGGAACACTTCTAGGAAGATGCAGTTTCTACTCTTAGGTGTAGGAGATGCTGTTTTCACTGGCTTCAGTTTTTTTTAATATGACTTCTTTCATGGCATGAGCCATGAAAGCAAGCACATAGAAGTAAAAACTTATGCTGTCTTGAAATGGGTCTTTTGAAAACAGAAAGAATCAGAAATCTGAAGATTTTTTTTCTGAATTAAGTCCATTACTATTATAGGATGGTATTTGAAGCATCTCAAATTAATAGTCACCTCTAGGCAGAGTTTTATAATAAAACCAGTAACACAGCAAGAAACATAGCACAGGACTTTTGTTTTGCCCCCCCAACCCCAGATGCTAAGATCTTGTAAATTTAATTTAGTTCCAAATTACATTGAGGAAAACACATTCATAATTTTCCAATTGTTTTTTTTGTTACACGTAAATCCTAATAAATTACATAATCTTTATATGAAAGTACCTTAAAGAGGGTTTACTAGGTTGAAAAGCTCAAACATTAAGACATGACAGGTTTACACTTCCTTGAACAATTGCAGTTCCTTTTTCATTTCGCTTAAGCAACATGACACAATCTTCAATGTCAGGATCACATGTATTCACCATAGGCTATTGTCTCACTCAGGACTAAAATGATCCTTCAAGTGTTTGCTTTGCAAATGAAACCTTTCTGGACATCTTCTTATTATGTTTTTCTTTAGCTATATATTTTTGTGGTTGGCAGCAGAGTACCTAAATTGTTTTTAGAATTCACACTGAGGATAAATTGGACATCTTTGTTTTATTTGGTTTCACTTCGTAGTAAGCTAGCACGAGCATAGGAGCCTCTGGGGCAAATTGTCTTAATGCCTTTCTTAATATCTCCATAACTGTACCTGAGTTTGAACACTTTATGCAACATAAAATAACAAGACCTAAACCACAATCAGTTAGTACAATACTTATTTTCCCTAAAATACTTCTTTCATTTAAACTACATTATTTTATTGACATTTAAAGGTCATCTCAAAGAACCATAAGAACTTCTGCCTATACAGAAATTTCATGTGAATTGCTTTCCCAGCCATTGCATTTGGCTTTCTATATGTCCTACTCAGATACAAATATTTAAAAAAAACTTGTCAGTGCCTACCAGGTAGGAAATTAGAATGATAAATTAGTTCCTGTTGCTAAATTGTTTTGAAATTCCAGTGTTGTGAAGCTCTCCCTTTAACATCAATGTGATATGCAGCAAGAAACTGCCCTTCTTAGGATATTAGGGCCGTGATCATTAAAAGATGCAGAGGATTGCTGTTTGAAAACTAACATTACTATGTCAGCTTTCTTGTTTCTTTACAAAGAGGAAATACAGGGAAATGACATGTAGTAATTGACAGCTTACCAATAGAAGTGTCATTGAGAGCATTTACTATGCAATACCAACATAGTGGTAAACAGTCAAATTCTGGTATGTTCCAGTGCTTAATGAACTTCTGCTGTTGTTATATTGTTCTGACTGATGTGGGAATTATAAATTATTCTTAGGCATATACCCTTATCTTTGTCATTTGCATGTGTTTTGGAAGTGTTTTCAACATTTATTATGCCCATAGCCTGAGCTTCCTAAGCTGTTCATCACCTGATAGGAGTAAAGAACTTACGTAAAAGCTCCTCTGTAAATGTAGACTCTCAACTGTAACATCAAATTGAGCTAGCTGTTCGCTTTATCGTCTCTTTTGCCATAGTTTATAGACTTTATACCTTAGTCACTTTTAATCTTCTTTCAGTTTACCATTTGTATGTCCCCCTACAGGCATTATATCTTTTTGAAGCTGGAGCTTTTAAATGTCAGATAACAGCTTCCTCCTCAAAATGCTTTTCCAAAACATAACCTGGCAATTAAGGCCAAAATTTTTCAAATCAGACATGTCTTGTAATTGCCTTGATTTTTGAGTGCCTTTTTATGCTTGATTTTGTGAGGCACAAAGTGTCATGACTCTGGTAAACACAATCAAAATTCAGCCCTGCTGAATAAAAAAAAATAAAAGAAGTAAACATTAACACCATAGAAAAGGACAAAAAATAGCCAAATACTGCAGGATCAAATAACAAAAAAAATGACTGCCTCTGAATCACACATAACACAAAACATTTTACTCTGAATTCCTCAGCTGTAGGCCTGAAAAGCCTCCAAATTCAGAGTTCTTCAGCAGCTGCTTCAGGCATGCAAAAGGCTGCAGGAGAATTAACTGAAATTTGTGTAATATTATAATGAAAAACGCTGGGTCTGGTAAAAGCATAAGAGACATTAGGTTTATCTTTATGTCCAATAGTTTAATGATAAAGCAGGAAAACTAAATATTACTGTTTTTTTTCTTTAGTACTTTTAATCTAAAAGTTTGTTCTTTTTGATAGGTAAAACAAAATAAAATATTTAAATCAAACTATCTTAAAACTCCCATATATGACTCACAAGTAATAAAATTCAAGAAATAATATTTTTTTATTTTATTTTCAAATGGTTCTTTGTTTCTACTTTCTGAGTAATCTGAGACCATAACTTTTATATGCATTTCTTTGTGTAACGTAAACTTTTAAAAATTCAGAGGTTTACAACCTGCTGTGAAATACCTAGGAAAGACAAATGCATAAAAAATATTACAACTGAATAGTCTGTTACATCTATTTTATAATATGTAGTTACCTGTGCTGCAATATAGGTAAGAATATTACCTGTTTATTAATAACTTTTCAAAGGTCATTATTAACTTTCTCTCTTGACAACAAAATTTATGTCTGTAGATTTCTTTACTATGACAAAGTTGTGTGAAAAAGATTAATACGTAAATATTCAAGAAACTGAACTTTTGAGGTTACTCAGGCAAAATTTCTGACAAGAAAAGTTTCCATGAAAAAAAATAGAATACTATGCCATGTGCCAATAACACATTATGGTCTTCTTTGTACAGGCTGAGGATAGTTTGCTGACAAGTAATGCTATTACATGGCCATACATTCTTTTGTTGTGTTTTTCTCCTGTTACACAGAACTCTGTTTCTGATTGGAATTCGAAAATTTTGTGTATTTTCTGGAGTCTACATAGATGTTGCAGTTTGATTTGGTTCCTGGATTTCTAGAGATAACGGATAAGAAGTGACATGAGAATTGGATGTTACATCTACAGTAAAATAACTCAATGCACTCATGATCATTTTTAATTATAGTGAATATGCTATCCATATGTGTTGCATGTGCAGGAGTAAGTCAGACACATTAGATTCACAGTACCTGTATCACACCACATATGTCAACCATTGCATTTAACAAGAGGTTCAGTGTAGATGATCCAGCTGCTCTGTGCTCATCCCTTCAGCTTTTGTGCAACGAGTAGTGATCCTGTAGAAGCTCTCTCCTCACTCTTTTTGAGGTTGGTAGATAAGTTCATACAGAGAAATGCAGAACACTTTGACACACTAAGGACTGTTAAATATAATTGTTTTTTAATTTGATTTTTAATACTTCCCCTTAAATTACTTTTTAATACTCCATATAGAATTCTCACAATAGCCATTTCCTGAGATCACAAATCTTACCCCCAACTGTTAAACAAGGAATAAATATGAGGAAAGTGTTACCTGCTTCAGGAACATGAGTACAACCACTTATTTTTATCAAGTCAGTACCAGTCAGAATAGTTCAAACTGCATTGTTTGCTCTTGTTAAATAAAACTCTTCAGATTCAGGTGCACACATACCTCTCCATAACCAACCAGCTGAATTATACTAAGCAAGGTATATTGCAGAAACAAACATTCTTTAGACAACCAGAACATCTTCCAAAGGAATCTTGAATTTTTATGGGAGCTGAATATCTTATGTCCCTCAGAATTTGTTCAGGTTACTTTTCTGACTTTTCATTTGTTTTCCAAAGTCAAAATTCATACCATTTTCAGCAACATGTGTGGAATCTTTTTCCCAGTTTGAGATTCAAATCTACAAAATGCCACATAAATATGATCTTTAGTTTGTGAGGTAAATTCCATGGTGCTTTTGAGGCAATCCAGTTGTATTTTCTTCTTTAGCACACAATAGGGCCACAGTGGTAGATATCAGCAGAGGCAAAGTACAGTGGAGCAATCCTCTTCTGTACCTGAATGTAGAGCAACATTCTCACCCATGTGCCTAGTACAGAAATTGGCATCAGAGTTGTGTTTCCAAGTCACTTTGCCTTGAGAAAAGTGAAGGAGAAGTGCTATGGTGGAGATGGAGAAGTACTTCTTCCTCTCTTCCATCCCGTCAAACATAAAGCTGTATGAACTTCCTGACTTTAAATTCTTTCTAGTTCTCTCCTTACATAAAGAAAAAAAAATATAGGTGCAATTACAATACTTAATCTACTACAAATATGCACTCCAAATCCCAACAAGCCTCTAAAACTGTTAGGTTACATCAATGTGTGCAGCAGAAATAAGTGTCCTCCAGGAAAATCAGAATCAATAGGACATTAAGTCAGGAGTGTCTAACTATTGCCCTGATTGGTAGAGTTACACTAGGACATACGAACATAATGTCAGCTATGTAACCTTTCCATTCAATACCAGTTTGACCTGGACACAAACATACCATCAAGTGTTGGGCACTCTAACTGAGGGAAAAAATGTGATTTAGGTAGGCAATGACCAGATGATAGGAACAAGAACAATTAACAATAAAAAAATATAGACTACTTGAAAATACTGAAAAAAAGGTTTTATTAAGTAAGTCTGGGAAAAAAAAATCAACCAGCCAAACAAAAAAACCCCCATCTTTTAGAAGACATTATAATAATTTTCAAATATATAAAAAACTATGACAAAGCACTCTCACTTCTTTTTCTCCTAATCCCTGAAGACAGAAAGAGAAATACTGGGTGTTGGAAAGATTGCTGAATCATGAAGGGAAACACTTTCTAAAAAGTACAAGGATGAACTCCCCAAGGAGCCTAAGCATTGGAGAACTGTATTATGCCTGTCAGGAATCTCTCATTCCATCTGTCTGTCTGTCTTTCTCTCTGCCTACTTGAATACAATGTGAGAGAGATTAACTAAAACACTTTTCTTTACTCTGACTCTGAGATTTTTCCATTTTAACTCTCTTTTATATGAAGAAGCATTTTCAGTCCCTGTTGTCCCTGCCTATCAAAGATAAACCTCAGGCAACTGTTGTCAGAAGTTGATACAACAATCAGAACAGAATGGCAATCAACAGAGTTACATGAGAACAAAACAAAAGTAAGGCGAACACCAGGTTCTGAATCTTCACTTTTCCAACTATACCATGGTACACTTTTACCTAAGGCTTTTTTTAAGATCAAATGAAAATATGAGACAATAAGTTTAAGAAAAATCTTTCATATAGTCAGCCTTTACCCAGGGAGTTTATGCAACTGAAACAGAAATTGAAGGAAACCCAAGCTTTAGAAAACCTAACTTTAAGATTAAAGAAATCTTGCTTTGATTTCCTATTCCCATATTGCCACCATTCACAAAAAAGATTCTGAATACTTCCACACAATGGCCATAACTTCAGTTAGATCAGACTGATGTACCTTCACTGGCTTTGGTGTATATACCTTGATCTCTATCAGGTGAAAATCTGGCCCTTCTGCTTTTACACACCTTTGTGTACTTGCACTGATGACAAAGTCTCTAAGTTACATCAGATAGAAAACAATAACCATTTTATTTCCATTTCAAATTCCCATTTTACATTTTTTTTCTGCAATCTTGCCTTAGAAATAATCACCTTTAATTTCACAAAACACTTCCATATAAGTGGAACATATGTAATTACAATTCAACAGAGGAAACAAAAAAGGGAGGAATTAACATCTGAAAAGACAGTATAGGATAAGAAGTATGAATCTTCCTCATCTGGTTTTGTGACCGACGAAGCATCACTTGAGGCATAAAAATTATGCACGTGGCTTTATTTTGATGTGTTCTGATTTAAGGATATAAGGTAGGTAGGAAAGGAATAACAGTTATTCACACTGTGCTTATTGGTTATTGCTTTGCAGTCATTTCCAGAAAACAAATTATAGGAAGGGACATTATATATTCAGTTACAATTAATGTTTCTAACATGTCTTTGAAATTCATTTTCCATAGAACTCAGTTATTCAGATGCTCGCAGACAGTACACCAAAAAAAGGAAATTGAGCATGCTGCTAAAAATTAATTAAAACCCTTTAATAGTACATTCACGGGCAGATGCAAGAAGATACATAGCTATTTATTTTTTAAAAAAATTCAAACAAACTTTTTCAGACTTTTCTTTCATATTTTACCTAGATGCTACTGACAGGATTTCTGTTTAGTAGAGATATCCTTGTTTCTGAAGTGTGAGTCTTTTTGTCTAACCCTTTGACTTTATCCAGTTGAGTCCCAGTTATGTACAGTTTTCTTATGCTTAGGACAAATAACTCAGGGATCAGTTGCTCAAAACCTGATTTTGCTTGAAGTGCACATTTACAGTCATGTCTGTTTTCAGTTAAAATAAAACAAACAAACAGAAAAAGTTAGATGTCTTAATGTGAGCTGAATTCAGTGCTCTAAGGCATCCAAGACAGCCACACAGGGCTTGCCATCTCTCAGGAGCTATAGGACCCTGTGCCCTTCTGGGTCATTAACTAGAGGCTGGGTCAGACACCCAAGAACATCTTAACCTCCAGGCACCTCCATCAAGCCACTGCTCTAAATAGAGAAATACAGCTTATTTTGAGGAAGAACAGTTAGACTGTCCCCTGGATGAATTTCAAGTTGAAAGACTTAATCTGTCTGAAGTCTGTGGAAAATTTCAAAAGAGCAGTGATCTATAAAGGCTAACAGAGGCACTAGGAGGTATCTTCTGGGAGTATTCTGTGGTGAAAGCTAGAAAGGTTAACACTCTTTAGTAGATGCAACCTGAAATATAATATACGCTTAAAGAAGAAACCAGGATACATGTTTTGTTAGAGGAAGAAAAGGAAAATCATCTGAGGAAGGGAGGAAGGAAGGGGAAAAAGAGGAAAAGAAAGCTTCTAAATTGCTCTTATTTTAACCTGTTTAAACTCTTGTTTTCATATCTCTATGTCTTTTATAAATATTCTTAACTGGATGCATATTTTGGATATTCTAGGCAAATACGTCTATAAAAATTTTACTTTATCGTGGACTGAAGGGAGCAAGATTTTTAAGATAAATTGATAACATCAAAACTGGCTTTTGATGAGTATATAAACCAAAGCTCTGTGGCTTCCAAACTAGCAGAGAGCTGGAAAAGCAGGAGACACAGAAAAGTCTTTAAACAATGAAAAGTAATCAGGAGGACACTCTGGAATCCAGTAAGATATCGGCTGCAAACTTACCCCAACCCAAGCCCAGTTTTAAGATATGAAGGGATAAGGCATTCTTCAGACTTTCAGCATAGCTGAAAATTTATAACGTACACTACAGTATTTTACCAAGATAAGTGAAAAACCTTATCAAATGCAAGCAAACCTGTTTTTAAATAGGTGAACACTTTTTTGGTTTGTTTTGGTTTTTTTTCCCCCATGTCCTTCCAGTAGGAGCCTATTTGCAGGTCCCATATTTCATTCCTTCATTTCTGTCAGACCTGTAAAACACCTTCAGGCTTCTTAAATTCTGGTACTGATCGCTTTTGTCATAATAAACTGTTCTGTATCTATTCTTGATGTAATATTTATTAGTTAAATTGTATGCTTTCCTCAAATGCTAAGTCAGGAGTTTGGTTTCTTGCCATAGTCAAAGCATTTCTCTTTGAACCTGAAACAGCATATACAATCATTATGTTTGGAAAGGACCTCCAGGATCAAGTCCAACCTTCATCCCAACATCTCCCTAACCACTAGACCATAGCCTCAAGTACTACATCCACTCGTTTTTTAAACACCTCCAGGGATGGTGACTCCACCACCTCCCTGGGCAGCCTGTTCCAGTGCCCACCGACTCTCGCAGTAAAGAATTTCTTCCTAATACCTGACCTGAACCTCCCCCCAGAGTTCACAAGGGCATCATCTTTACCAGCAAAGCCTCAGGGCAGAGCATGGGGGAGTGCTGCAGCTTGTTAAAAGACATCACAGCTATTTCTGCCTCTTCACTGATGGTTAGAGCCAGCCACGGTCATTGAGAGCGCTTGGAGATCTCTGTTCATCCTTGTTTCTGCCACTGTTTATCTATGTGGCACTGAGCAAGTCACTTAACTTCTCCCAGGTTCTTCTTTGCCTGTAGAGAGAGGACAAACATCTGTCCTCCCACCCTGGTGTGACCCATTGCTTTAATGCAGCAGGTCTTTGATGTGAACCAAGCTGGATCTTCATCTACCCAACACAGTCTGGATCAGAGGAATGGAAAAACAATCAACAGGACCTGGAGAAGAGCAGCCACTGACACCTCCTGGCTCATGGGGTGACTTAAACAGCTCCTTGATTTTGGTCCAGATTCTTTAAATGAACTCTTGGCTAGACCTCAGCATGGGCTAGAAGCTCTCACATCAAACAGCCTTGTGCAAACAACACAAGAGCAGGTTGCCCAGAGAAGTGGTAGAAGATCCATCCCTAAAAACATTCCAGGTTGGATGGGGCTCTGAGCAACCTCCTCTACCTGAAGATCTCTCTGCTCACTGTAGGGGTGGTGGACTAGATGGCCTTGAAAGGTCTCTTTGAACCCAAAGCATTCCATGATTCTATGTAGTGAGGTGTTTCTGTGTTTTCTGGGTCTGCCTGTGCGCCATGGTTGCATCTATCGGCAAACTAACCACAGCTTGTTCTTTGGCCTCAAGACCACTGGCCTCCTTCATACATTTCAACCCTCTCAACCCCTAAACCACTCTCCAACACTACTGTGGAGCTGGTTCACTGGCTCCAACATTGGCACCTTTTCTGGGCAATTGCTTTCCAGTTGGTGCTTGACTGACTAGTGTGGATGTAGCGTGTCAGCTCAGAGACTCCACAAAAAGCAACACCTTCTGGATGCAGCACCGACTTTCAGCGTGGAGGATAATTCTGTATTCCCATCTGCTTTATTTTAAGCAGCTCCAGGGATGGAAGGAGCCACCTTAAGAGAATACAGCCAGCACTATCCTGCTCCATCCACCCACGGGCTGACAGATTAAATCTCGTTTTGCTTGTGCCAGAAGTCTTGCTCACTTGTTTGTCATTATCTGGAGTTTTGTTAGGCCATGTTAAAAAACAAAAACAAAAACAAAAAAACCAGCAAAACAAAACTTTTTTTTAATTTTAGATAGAAACAAAGTCAGGGAAGGAGAAAGTGGAGGCACGCAGTTGGAAAGCAGCAGAGCAGCAGTGGTCTAGTTCTGCTGAGGAGAGTGGAGGGACAACTCTGGAAGACCCACAGGAGGAACTTCTGGCCATGCCACATGGCCATGCCTCAGCTTGGTTACTCTTCCCACCTGTCCCCACAGCCTGTCTCCAGGGCTCCCAAGCCCATCTCCATTTCTAATGGCAGTTTTCCAGTTCTTTCCAAAATTTACTGTTAGCTTTGCAGTTCTCCTATCCTGCACATCTTCTCCCACCCACGCTGGACACCAAGACTAGGATGTCACGGTGAATGACTTGCTTCTCCATTCAAACTCAAAAGGCAGAAGTCCAGATAAGAGCTGAGCAGGCACATTTTGCCACCATACATCACAGCTTTCCATGCTGCTATTCACATCTCCCTTACTTGCCATTTTTTTTTTTTTTTTAATCTTCCTGTTTTTTTCCTACTTGTTCACATCCTGATCCAGAGAATAAATCAGGTGGACCGGGCTTCATTACTTGGAAGACCACCAATTTCTAGACACATGCGAAATAGCAGTTTTTCATAACCTCACCATATGCTGCAGAGCTAATTTTAACAGTTGCCAAAAAAGCTTCAGCCCAGAAGAGCCAGGGGAGATGCTTCAGGTTCCTGTAGCTCATGAAGACCAGCCTGGCACCCCATCCAGAGACCTGCAAGGTCGTCTAAGTGGTGGAGTACACATGTGAGGTACAGCCATGTCTCAAGGCAGAGCCAACATCCCCATGCTGGCTGCAGCACGCCTGAGAGACGTCATGAACTGGTAGAGAAAAGGTGAGGGCCTAGGGTGGATCCAAGTTGTGTTTAACAACCACTAAAGGAGGATTATGGAGAAGATGGAGCCAGACTCTTGCCTATGAAGACAGGCTGAGAGAGTTGGGGTTGTTCAGCCTGGAGAAGAGAAGGCTCTGGGGAGACCTTCTTGCGGCCTTTCGTATTTATAGGGGACCTAAAAAAAAGCTGGGAAAGGACTTTCTACAAAGGCCTGTAGTGGAAGGATGAGGGGTAATGATTTCAAACTGAAAGAGAGTAGATTTAGATCAGATGCAAAGAAGAAATTCTTTATTGTGATGGTGGTGAGACATTGGAACAGGCTGCACAGCACAGTGGTAGAAGCCCCATCCCTGGAGGTGTTCAAGACCAGGTTGGGTGGGTCTTGAAGCAACCTGGTATAGTGGGAAGTGTCCCTGCCATTGTAGGGGGGTTGGAACTAGATGAGCTTTAAGGTCCCTTCCAACCCAAACCATTCTATGACTCTATGATTCTTCTTAGAGTTGCACAGGGGAGGACAGGAGGTAACAAAAAAATCCAGTGAGATGCAAGGAAAAGCTTTTCACTGTCAGAGTGGTAAAAAAAGTAGGAAAAGGGGATCAGAGAGGCTGTGGAATCTCCATCCTTGAAGATACTCAAAACTCTGCTGGATATGGCCAAGGGCAATCTACTAAGTTAGAAGATGGCCCATCTTTGATCAGGAAGTTGAACTGGAGACCTTCAAAGCCATCTTCTGACCTCAGTTGTTCTGCAGTTCTAGTACATGCGACAGATGGGGGCACATTTCCCTGGGGTCTATCCTGATTGTTCCTGCCAGAGGACCTGATCACGTGCTCTTCAGTGTCTTTCCCATCTCAAAACCCTCTGAGGAAGGGAGGTCCCCACAGCCTGCAGATGTAGCTGAGCGGCGCCAGGTGACATCCGCATCTCCCTGCAGCCCACCAAGCACTTCAATGACAGGCTTCTTGCTCTCCATTAAATCATTAGAAGAATTAATTCACCCCATCAGTTTTAACGGTTCTTAGCAGTGCTGCTATGCAGGTGAGCGTGACGAGGGCTTTTCAAGCGGCTCCATCCCCTTCCCAGATTGTTCATGTCAAACTGCTCACCAAGTAAGCATGGCTCCATGGTGAGTTTTTCCACCCAAATCTAAGCCTGAGTGACCTTCTCAGGGATATTTGCTGACAGGGCTGGTAACAGGATCCGGACATCTGATTTCCAGAGGGCTGAAATGCCACCCAGATGTGCAGTAGGATAGACAATTTATCTAGATCAAGAGCAAGGCCAGGTTTAAGCCAGTTTAACTGCCTATGGTACCTAAGCTTCAGTAGCACAATCTGTAAATCCTTCTTTTT
>JAVSBS010007328.1:0-15868 GCA_033124195.1 Coracias cyanogaster
GACACAGTACTCAAGGTGCGGTCTCACGAGTGCCGAGTCCAGGGGCACAATCACCTCCCTACTCCTGCTGGTCACACTGTTTCTGATACAGGCCAGCATGCCATTGGCCTTGGCCACTTGGGCACACTGCTGGCTCATGTTCAGCCGGCTGTCGATCAATACCCACAGGTCCTTTTCCACCAGGCAGCTCTCCAGCCACCCTTCCCCAAGCCTATAACGTTGCTGGGGGTTGTTGTGACCAAAGTGCATGACCTGGCACCAAGCCGAGAGGTTGGCCTCAGGTCTCCCTGGGTGCCCTCTGCCAGAGGCAGGTAGGACCATTCTTCCCAGAAGCAGTGTAGAGCACATTTTTCATATCTTGTCCTGCCCAGACTGGCCCAAGGGCTACTGCCTGCACAATCTCCTATCTGATTTATTCAAAGGCCTGTTGTTGCTCAGGGTCCCATTCAAAGTCATTCTTCTTTCGGGTCACATGGTAGAGCAGGCTCACAATCTGGCTGTATTCTGGGATGTGCATTCTCCAGAAGCCCACAGTGCCCAAGAAAGACTGAGTGTCTTGTTTACTGGTTGCAGGGACATAGCTGCTATTTTGTTGATCACATCCATTGGGATGTGATGACACCCATCTTGCCATTTCACTTCTAAGAATTGAATCTTCTGTGCCGGTCCCTTAACCTTACTTCATTTTATGATAAAGCCGGCCCTCAGGAGGATCTCAATTATTTTACTTCCGTTCTCAAAAACTTCCTCTGTTGTGTTCCCTCACACGATGATGTCATCAATATACTGCAGGTGTTCTGAAGACCCACCTTTCTCCAGTGCAGTATGGATCAATCCATGGCAAATAGTGGAGCTGTGTTTCCACCCCTGGGGCAATCGCTTCCAGGAATACTGGATGCCCCTTCAAGTGAATGCAAACTGTGGCCTGCATTCTGGTGTGATAGGAATGGAGAAAAACACATTAACAATATCAACCATGGCATACCACTTAACTGCCTTCGACTCCAGTTCGTATTGGAGCTCTAGCATGTCCGGCACTGCAGCACTCATTGCTGGCATCACTTCATTCAGGCCACAGGAGTCCACTGTCAGTCAGCATTCGCCATTAGATTTAGTAAAGCTGTGGTGGTTCAGTCCCTGCAGGGAGTCGAGTCACATGTCCCCTGCCACTGCCTCCCCATTTTGGACATAGGGAAAAGCAGGAGTGCCTGAGAGTGCCTTTTTGGGTTGAGATAAGGAAAATTTAATACAATGACACACAAGAAACAATCAGAGTAACAACAGCAATGAAAACAGTAAGAAAAAACAACGTACAAAATTAATGATACCGTGTTGACAAACAGATGGAGCCAAGCAGACTGGCTGCACACACACAAGTCCTACCAAGGGACTAGAGCTGGCCTGGGGACATGATGTCATCATTGTATGGAATAGCCTGGCCACACCATATTAACCCTGTCCTGGCTGAACCAGGGCAAAGCCCTGTCAATCAGTCCAGCTAGCTCTTGAGCAAGAATCATTGATCAAGACTGTACTGAGTAGTCCATCTTTTCCTTTTCTAACTGTTGCGGTCCGGGCGCAAGTGTCCATGCCACTTCCCAAACGGGAAGGGTATTGAGGGCAGAGCGAGATACTTCCTCCCCAAGACTCGTAGGCAATTATGGAGACCGATGGGTATTTAACGAATTTATTACGAGATAAATTCACATAAACCGTGTCTACTCTATGAAAATACCACGATATGCCACACCCACCCACTCACTCGCCCTTCCCTGAGGAGAACTAGAAAGCCACTGAGGGGATAGGGCAAACAAGAACCTAATTGGGTCAAAATATGACCTATATGTTGATGGTGTATTGTGGGTGCAATGGTGTATCTGTGTGTGTGTGTCAGGCATATCTACCCCTTTTCCCGTGTGTGGCGATGATCCGGGTGAGGTCTGGTGACGACGATGGAATCTGGCTTGCCTCAGCTCCAGTCAAGGCAGCTTGTGTTGGCAGGTGCTAGGACCCGGCTTAGAGTGGCTCCAGTGGGGGGCGGAAGTGCTGGCTCAGTGCCAGCCTCCTCAGTGCTCTCTGTCACAGCAGTGGCTAGCACTTTTCTTCTTCAGTTCATGACTTCTTCGACTCGGAGCCTTAAATGGCTCAGGGCAGTTACACGCCCAGAGTCCTTTCCCAGAGGCAACGGCAGCACGTGCTTGTGTACTCGGCAGAAACAGTTCGGTAAGAGTCTACAGCACGAGTACGAGAGAGAGAGAGAGACGGAGACACCGGATATGACCATGGCGACAGGGTGGCCGCAGCGAGTCTCCAGGCTACAGTCCCAGCAGTGCTCTATGAATGTGGCAGGGAGGGAAAAGAGGAAGTTTTCTGTTTTCCCTCAGATTTTTATATCTTGCTGTGTCCCCCACAACTTCAGACTTCCGGCTTCCGGAGGACTTCCCAATGATTCGTGGGAGTTGTAGTTCCTTTTAGCTGACTTAGAAAGACATTCCAAAATAGTGGGTCGGTTTCCCACACTAACTTACTGTTAGATCCCTTAAGAAATTCCTTGAAAAAATTATGTTTTCCAAATATAATTGTGCTCCAAGTAAACACTTAAGCAAAGATTAAGCTAGGGGAAACCTCTTTAAATGGTCTTTATTTTGTTGCTCATTTATTCTGAGAAAAAGTTATTTACTGGTTTAACACTAAATATATATTTTTTTAAATTACTTTGTCTCCTTATTGAGGCTACAGTGTTAACTCGCTAATCTCAGTGATTCTATGATCACTCTTGAATATTTTAAGAGTATTGGGGGGGTTTTTTGTTTTATTTTACAGATTAGTAACAAATGACAGCAAAGATTCCACAGTATCGTTTTAAACCAACAGTTTTGTATAAATGTTATACAATATCATTTTACACCAAATAAAATGCATATGCTCAATGAATTAGATATTTAAAAAAAAATTCATAGTGTAATCTAATGTATTGTTGCCTGTCCAGTAGAAGCATATCCTTTGTTACCATGCAGATAGGTTTCAATTGCCTCTAGTTTTGAGACTATTTCGATCTTCCATGACTCAAGGACAGATGAGATTAATATTCTGCATGCATCCATTGTACATTGAGTTCTGGTTTCTTTAAGGAATAATATAGGGACAATTAGAAAAGGCAAATCTTCAAAAACTTGAAAATTGAAACTTTAGCTAGCGGCTGAAGTTATATTAAGACACCACTGTTCTTCTGAAGGTGCTGTGAGAAAGAACAACTGTTGTCAAGATCCCCTTGCAAAAGGCAGTAAATAAGTTCAGCAAGAAGTTTCTGGTCATGTCATTTTTTTTTTCTTCATTTTTGAACATTTCGTAACAATAGGATCAGAGCAGTAAAACCAGTCATTTTATATAATTCTACAAACATTCAGGCATTTCTCGTAATAATCAAATGGAAAAATCAGATCGTTAAATGAAATGCTTATAATGTCAATCACTTCAATAAATGACAGACATCTACCTGTTCCACAAAATGGCTGTGAGTGGATACTTCATGTAGTGACTAAACAAGTGGTGATTTTTAAGAAAAACTACTTTTCTGTATATACAGGCTAAGAATGACATATTTGGCTATGTTCCTTCTTCAGGAAAAATGTCTCAGAATATGCCTGAGAGGTAAAAAGATTTACTTTATAGTAATTCATGAACATGGATCATATGCTGCTGCTGAGAAGGAAATTGAAGATTTTAGGATGTGGTCTGTGGTCCTGCATATGATGTGAATAAGTAGTTTTGTTAGAATTATTAGCAAAGAACTGTTTCTGTTACTAGAAATTAGCCCAAAACAAATGGAAATCAACCTGAGAAAACTGTAGAAAATATGGTAAAAGTTTATTGTAAAAGAAATAGTATGAATGCTATGCAGCAGCTTTACTGAGTGGTCAGCTGATCTGTACTCAAAGCACACAACAGATCACAAAATTTCTTAATGTATGCCATGATGCAACCAACATACACTCAGAAGTGAGTGTATAGAGGTAACTTTACTTGCTTTTTTCTATCTTTCTGTTAATGAAAGAAAAAGAATAAAATAAACTTGATTCTCAGCTTACATTTGAAGAAAAAAATATTTTCCAGATTTTAACTTTGCTATAGAGTTTCTTTGATTGATTTTTCCTTATAACAGATCACACCTTCTTTTATTTCAGTTCAACTGTAAAACTTGATTGCCGTGCCAAACCTTATGTCTCTGAATAAATGTGAGAATCAGCTTTAGCACCTATGCTGTATCCTGTACAAAAGTTTATAGCATTATCACCTGCAGTTAAGGTCTTCACAGTGCTGCTGATTCAAATATTACCTGCACTTTTTAGATACGAGTAAAATTAATATAAAGCAGAGTCATTCCGTGTTGATCTCTATTCATCCTGACATACTCTACACAGTCAAATTTACATTCATAATATGGAAAAAACCCATCCAGTCTCAAACTTGGTCTTTCATAAAGTATAGAAAGTGGAACTATAGTTTATGAAATGACTTTGTAAACTTCAAAAATGAACACCTGACTTAAGATTTGCTGTTGAACACATAAAAGTTTGTGTTTTTTAAGAAATACTAAAGATTTACCATTTTTTTTACTTCAGTTAATTTATCTCTTCTTTTATTTTAATATGGATATTTGGAATATTTAGAGAAAAAGGAAAAGCTACAGTACCTTCCAGTTATGAAAAAAAAAGTTCAATTCTTTGAAAGACAAAGCTTGTTTCAAAAGCTGTATATCCCTACCTAGGTAGAATCTTCCACAATAACATATCGAAGTTATGGGGTTTGAATGCAAATTTTCATGGGTGTACATACAAAATTGTTTTGCCAATTACCTGGAACAGCAGAAAGGATACAGCCACCAACACGAGACATAAATGTATTTTACTATCTATTTCCAGAGGATACAGAAATGAAATAATATAGTTAACAGCAGAAGGAATGAGCAAGGTAAAAAATCTGATCAGTTATACAGAAGTCGCTATAGTGATTATGAGGAAGACACGTTGCCAAATATGTTACTTTCAACAAGTTCTGCATTCGCTAGCGAGCCCTGGCTACAGTGAAGATTCACAGAATCTTTCCAGCAATGGGGAAGTCCTACACAGTGCATCCACCTGTAGGTTGGCTTCCAAACTCACTGCAAGTGGGTCCAGCTTTTATACCACCGAACAAACAATCCCGGTTGTACAAATGACCTGCAAAAAACTCTAAAAGCAGGACACCTGTTGTTTTTCACCTTATTGGATTCCATCCAAGGCCTGTCCAGGGCCTGGGGAGGGACCCAAAGGAATCTCTTTATCTATTTTATTCTTAATCACTCATTCTCATGTCCTTGCAGCATGTCTCCAAACAGATGAAAATTCCCTGCTGGTTTATATTACAAGACATATTGTTAGGTTGTGATTCATCTATAAGTCAACTTTAATTTGGGGCCTAGGGCTCAGGCCCCAGGACTTCAAAAGTACAATATCTCTCTAAGTATATTCTATCCTATCAATGTAATCTTAATACAGCCTTACTGTGGTCTCTGTAACAGGCTTAAGCCACTTGAGTACCCTTTTTTTACCTTTCGGTGGCTAACAGGCCTTCCCAGGCATGGAGCTAGAAACATTTTCCTGTTAACTGGACCTCAGTGGACACCTTAGAATCAATAATTAAAAATCCAGTCCAATTCCATTCCTTTTTTAAGCTTCTTGGCCTTTTGCTGGACTTGGTCGAGTGCGTCCCTGTCTCTCCTATACTAGAGAGGACTACCTTCCTCCACCTGCTGGCAACTCTCTTCCTAATGAAATCATGAATGCTATCAGTGTTCTTAGCTGCAAAGGTAAATTGCTGGCCCATGGTCAACTTGTTCTAGAGCAGGACATCTAAGTCCTTTTCTACAAAGTTGCTTTCTAACCAGTAAGCTCCCAGCCTGTAGTGATGCATGAGTTATTTCTCCCCAGGTGCCAGACTTAGGGTTTCCCTTTGCTGAAATCCACAAGATTCCTGTTCATCCATTTCTCCAGCTCATTGAGGTCCCCCTGAATGGCATCACACTCATTTGGTGCATCAACCACTCCTCCTAGTTTTGTATCATCTGAAAATTTGCTGAGGGAGCACACTCTGTCTCAGAATCCAGGCTATTAATGAAGAGGTTAAACAATATTGGACCCAGCATTGACTCTGGGATACTTCACCAGTAACAGGCTTCCAGCTGGACTTTGTGCCAATAATCACTACCCTTTAAGTCTAGCAGTTCATCCAATTTCAGTCCACCTCCCTGTCCCCTTATCTAACCTACACATCATCAGTCTATCCATGGTGAGACAGTATCAAAAGCCTTCCAAAAGTTCAGATAAAAAGGAAAGAAATATCCACTGCTCTCTCACATCCACTGAACTAGTAGTTTCATCATGGAAGGCTATCAGACTGCTCAGGCATGACTTCTCTTTTGTAAACCCATGTTGGTTGTTTCCAATGATGTTTGTGTCCACTGGACTGAAATATTTTCTTACATCTTCATTAAAATATATTCAATCTCAACTGTTCAAATACAATTGTGCATTTGCACTGCAGAACAAAACCAGATTTCAAAGCAGCTGTGGCTTCATAGCAAAGGATAAATTATCAGAAGTACACAGTCTTCAGAGAACTACTGACTTGACATGGGTTTTGTTTATTTGTTTCTTTGTGAATATTAACTGAATGACCATCTTCTTTCTCACACCTCCCAAAAGACTTCAGGTGCGATGCTCAGTGTGCTATGGTAGTTAACTTTGAGATGGGCTGCTTTGATGGCCCCTTCTCCTCCCTCTGTTTGGGTCCAAGCAGCTCAGCCTCTGACACTTCAGCTTTGCATGTGATCAGTTTGATTCCTCCCTGCTTACGATATCCTACAGAAAACATGTTGTTTATTCAGCTGCTGTAGTTGGGAAATTTACAGTGGGCACCCAGCATACCGGGATCTGTCTGGTTGCTCTCTCAATATGGTACCTGCTTATCAATGCTGAAGCAGTGTTGTTGCCATTGGCAACCACAGCCCGCTATTAACGTGCAGCCATTATGTTGCAGAAGTATTGAAGACCAGATGAAAGTGTTATTTGGTGGTAATTTGTAAACAATACATACCATGAGCATCACCAAGGAAGATTTTCTTGGAGAAAAGAAGGATTTAGATGCTAAAACCTTTCTAGACTTTGTCAGGCTTAAATTATCAGGCATAAGAACACACAAATGGGAAAAAATATTTTAATTAACATTATAGATTAAGTAGAATTTTAAAAATTCAGAAAGAGTCTTACATATCCAGAATTCATTAAATCATTTAATTTTGGACTAATTAAACACCAACAAAATTGTATCAAGAAACTGCTATCAAATGTATTTAATTATTTTTATAGTACAGGTATTTGCATCATAACTGAATGTCAACCCATCATTAGGGACTGGAAAAAAAGGAATTTACCTAAGAGAGAAATTAACTAAAATGCCACAGAACCTTGTTGGGATTTTTTAACTAATCATGTTGAAGTCACTGATTGTACAAAACCAGCCTCAGTGGGATAGGGAAAGGTTGATAAATTTTGCAGTAAGTATGTCTCACAAACTGCCTTTTGATTTGGGGAAACCAACTTTTAATCAGTGTTAATAGTCAGAATTCTAAACCACTAACAAAATACATGTTTGTAAGGTTTCTGAATAATCATGAGAATGACAGAATGGAAGAATGACAATGAGTGAAGCCATCTAAACTACTTTAAACCTAGGCCAACAGCTAAATATATCAGAACATTTTTCTGTATTTAAAAAATTCAAGAAACATTTTGGCCTGACTAATTATGTTTCCCCCTACTGATCAAGTTTCTTGTGGTTTTTGAATATTTTTATCCTTTTAAATGGAATTATGTGAGATAAAGACAAACCTTAAGAGCTTCACTGGATATATTTATGAAATATTAAACATCTGGATCAGAAGAGTCAACTGTTGCAAAATGTTATTCTATTTACCTTAATGGAATTATGTTTATTTTCATGTAATGTAGAAAATGACTACAACTCACTAGTCCTTTGGTAGGCAGCCAAGGCTTCTAGGCAGCTAAGTAATTTTCTTCAATTCCTCTCACTTACCTTCATGTTTTCCAGACTGTTGCTGATACTCACTCAGGGTTTACAACTGAATCACATTAGAAACTACAGGAATAGGTTCAAAAGGACATAGCCAAGATGCTACATAACCAAACTTTCTATTTGTCCTGGTTTGGCCAGGGTAGGGTTAATTTTCACCAAGAGTTGGGAGGGAGCCACATCTGGGCTGTTTGATACCATGCTGACATCACGTCCAGAATGCTAGGGGCAGGCAGTCCAAGCCATGGCTTTGTTTGACCTTGACCTGGCTTGCCTTGCTCCGACTCTGTACGTTTTATGCTCATGGTCTCCACACTTTGTATTTCATGTTGTGTACATTGTTATCACTGTTGTTGCTGTTGTTGTTCTTAGTGTTGCATTTGCATTGCTGTATTAAATTCTCCTTGTCTCAACCTACAGGATTTGTATTTTCTGAGGTTTTGGGGGCAGTGGCCACAGAGTTTGGGTCCCAGCAGGGTCTAAACCACCACACTATTTATGTCTAACTTCCAAAGTTCATCAGGGGGGTCTGAACTGGAAGTCCCAGAGTAGGCGACCTACCAGCTCTGTGACCTCTTCTATCCTGCACTCACTCCTCACTGTATCTCTGGAGGTGCATGTGATCCCTAAAATCAGTTTCTTGGCCACTGACTCCATCCAATATATGAGGATGTTTCTTCATTGCTTTCAGATAATCCTTAGCCTTGAGGATTTCAATGGAAATGCAAATATGATTAGTTCATAATTTTGCCCACATACGAGGTCACCAGAAGTTTGAATTTGCATACATTCTTCTTCTGAGTTGAAGTTCCCAGAATACCATTGGTCATATAAGCACATCCTTCAGAATCTCCCAAATGTGCCACAGTGTATTTCCCACAGTTGTGGACCTATGCCTCTAGAGTGATTATTTTACTTTGAAAACCTAACCTGGAGATGAGCTCCTAGGGTCTGTGCACAGGATCTGCAGTTCTCTCCCATTCTGGCCTTAGCATCTAATTCTTCCTTGGAGACTGTTTTCCTCAGTAAGAAGTAAAACTTCTGTCGAACTCTTTCTGTATGTGACCATCCTCCTCATAACCCAGGAAATGCATGCCAACCACAACTACATTGACTGGTTCAGAGAAAGACAAAAGGAATGCAAAGCATCCCATGTTCTCCTACAGTTAAGAGAAGTAATCAGACTAACAGGATTTATTTCTTTTTTCAAGTTTATTCCCAAAATAGGAGTCCAAAACAATTTTGCTGTCAATGTCTACATGTCAATGCATATCTCACTTCATGATCACTCTGTTACACAGATTTGGATAGGTCTAGTTTTCTGGGGCTTATATGAGTGAAGTTTATATAAGTTAAGCTTTCTGATTCAGATTATATGCTTGAGATCAGCTATTTGAGTAATATCCCACCGATGTTATTAAGTCTTATAATCACAGAACAGCTCAGATTGGAAGGGTCCTTGAAAGATCATCTGCCCCAAACTTCTGCGGAAAAGGGATCCTAGATGAGTTTATCTACCACCCTGTCCAACTGCACCTTGAAAACCTCCAGTGCTGGGAATCCTACCACAGATCTGTTGAGACCAAGAGCAGTATCTCCAGAGTCCAACGGTGCATTAACCCCTAAACTGTGATAGTAGCAGCTGGCTTGTGCAAGAAAGAGAACATTTTGCAGCCTCTTCCAGGACTGCATATTATGAGCTAGTTTCTCACTATGCATACTAAGCAAAGTGCGTGTTCCTCAGGAAAAGGTTCTTGCAGTCTACAGTGAAAATAGATAAAAAATCTGGTATGTGGCACCGTACCATTGAACTGTGCCTAAATGCATGTGCCTCATTGATAGTGGTGTCTAGACATATTGTGGATTTCTAATATAGGGTAAATGAGTGACACACAGTGAGACTGCATTAAACAGGACTCAGAAAAGTGGGACCTTGATATTAAAAAAACTTCTGTGCTATAGAAATCCTAATACATTTAAGACTAGGTCTGCAATGTCTAAACCACTTATTTTTATCATTTGTAGTCTTCTGAAAGGAGAAATGGTGGATGAGCACTATGGATACTATAGGAAATAATTTCAAATCTTACTGAAAGTAATTGTCTGAAAGGATGAGAGTTAACAATTGACACATCAAAGGAGTCTCTGGCAGCCATCACGGTGGCAGCTAAGACTGAATGAGATGTGAATTTCTCTGATCTGAACCTAGACTTCAAACTTTAAATTGTCATTAAAATCCTGGGTGGTGGAAAAAGTTATGGCTATCATTTGCTGGTCAAAGTCAGAACAGCATTTGACTATGTAATATTTTTAGTTCAAGATTAAATTATTTTTGTTATAAAATAATGCTGGAATTAAGCAATTGTCTTAAGATGTAAAGGAGTCCTGAAAAATAAATGAGGGAGCATGTGACACTAAATAAGGATCCACAATGCTCATATAAGAAGCTTTACATTCTGAAGAATAGATGTTGTGAAATTATAGAAGGTTATAGAGAAACCAGATGCAAAGTAAAACAGATTACAGATAAAGATATTCTTTAACTTTTCAGCAGGTGCATAGTCATGAAAATAGAAGATAAACCATGTTGTGATGAGAGAGATAAATCCATGAATTGATGTAAGGTCAAAAATAATACAAAAGCTAGAAAAAATATTAAAGCTGATAGAAGAATATCACCAAGAAGAAAAATATGAGAGATTGAAACACAGTTTATTTGGTTCTTTGATACCAAAACCTAATGATATTATATTTCTATATAATACTGGAAATATCAAGTAAGGGCATAGTTTTAAGCTCAAAAGGGAATAACCATACCTGTTTGGAAAATAACAGAAAAAAATATATATCTCTGATTATAAAATTCTCATTATACCACCTACTTCCACTTTAGCCTGTTAGGGATCTTACCAAACTATGTTTCTTCTGTAGTCTTTGAAATAAAAAGGAAATTCGTAATAGGATTGAATGTAGCATGGATTCACTAAAGTTTATTGAAAAATGTTAAAACAATTGAATAAAATAACTCATTCTCTTTGATAAATTATCTTCTAGACAAGACAATTTTATTTGTTTTCATCTATCTGGACTTCAATAAACAGAAACGGTGCCAGATGGAATTACCAGCCAATGTAGGAAAATGAAGATTTTTACTAGGATAATAGGTTCTGTGAAGAACTGTTTGAAGTGTTGCTGTCAATGTGTAGTGACAAAGAAGAAACTATCAGAGCTGAATAAGACTAACTTTGAAATTCTTGAAGAACAAGAAGATGATGAACAGTTATTATTTAATGTATTTATGTTTGTGGGGTTCTTTTTTTTTCATTTATTTTTACTGAATTACATCTGACAATTTTAAGTTGGGAAACCATTGTGAAAAGCTTTGTGAAATACTCCAGAAAAATCTGAACAATCTTGAGAAGTAAACCAGATTAAATTAACATCATGAACTCAAAATGGTCTGAAAATTAGTTTGATTATAATTTTTGAGATTTTTAATTGGAAATGAAGAAGAGGAGAAATAAAAAACCCCTCAAGCTACTTATTCTTAGAACAGAGTGAAATTTAGCTCAACTAATGTTAAATGACTACATTTTAGATGTTTATATCAGAGCTGATGGTCCCAAACTCCTTTTACAGTCAGGAAAGAGAAATAAGAACTTTTAGGAAGTGAGCACTGCAAATTGTTTTAGGCATCTGCCTTGGGATGAGATGAAATGTGCCCTGAGATGTATTTTCCTCTGTGAAGGAAGAATAAACTTCTACATAAGCTGTAAAAAAATTGTAGCATTCTTCCAGTCAGGAGTATACTATCTTCGTTGACTACAACATGCCATCTCACATGACAATGAAAACAGTGATTGAGATCTTAGGTTGTATTGAATGAGGCAGTAGAAACAGAGAAATCTACTGAACTTCTTAAATACACAGATGAGATTTTATCTGAAATACTCTAAACAGGGTTTTCATGATAAGAGAAGGGAACTCTATCTGAAAAATGCATTACAAAGTATCATTCTATAGGTACACAAGGAAAAAAAAACAAAACAGGAAAGCTGTTTAAAACAACAACAAAAAATTTTGCATGTAGAACCATAAATAGATTGTGTGCACTTTTAGGGTGGAGATTAGAAAACTATTTCTAACCATCAGAAGACTGAAGTATATAAGTTTCTAAAACAATAGCTGGATCAGAACAAACTCTACTACAATACTTTATCAGTTTATGAAATGGATTATAGTATCTGGCTGTAGCCAAAATAGGCACTTGACTTGGTAGTCCAAGAAACCCAATCCTGTTAAAATCTCTGCTACTGTATTAAGGAAACTATTGCTCTGTGAAATATTCCAACAAGCACAAATCTGTGCCTGAAGGAGCAATGTGAAAAAATAGTTTTGTAAATGTTGATGCTTCATAAAGAAATTTGTTAAATAGGGAAGATGATATACAATTGGCTACAAAATAGAAAAAAAACCCAGAATGCTATCAGATTTTGGAAGCATTCACATCTGAAAGAAAAGTGGAAGTGAAGCTTTATGACTCAGTCCCATCCCTAATTAAAAAGCATGATTACTGGTTTTTATAATAAAAAACTAATTTCACACAGATTGCTTATTTTTTTAACCTAAGTTAAGATACTAGTTATGTTGAATGTATTTGTTAATAAGCAGGATTTTCAATTTACATTTCAGTATTTTTTATTACATATTGTAATTGAATTACAGACATAAATTACATGCAATATTTACTAATATTTTCCTGAAATTTGCCATTTAAAGGCATGTATATAATGACAGATTTTGTGCCACACTTTGAAGACCTCCATTTAAGCAGTAAATGAACCTAGCAGGATAGTGTTCAAGTTCAGAACACTTATATTTAGGTGTTTATATGTAAATTTCTGTACATAAGCTGGTTGTCTATGTTGCCATGGAGATCTATGGAGATTTAATCAGAATACTAAATGGATCCTAGAGAGCTATTAAGCCCAAAGCCTTTAGCAGTGCCATTCCTAATCCACACATAAAAGTAGTGCCATTTAGGAAACCCTAGGGCATCTGACACAATGTATGGAGTGGCAACTATGTGGAAAAAACGAAGGCATTTCAAATGGCATTAGATGCCCAGTGTGAGTATCAGAGTTGAGTCTTTACAGTAGTTAGTCAGAAAGAGTCAGTTTCTGGGGGTGCCTGGCCTCCCTCTGTCCCTGTGGAGGGCAACATAGGTGATTCCCTAAATAGTGGAAGGAGATGAGTGGCATAGGATGGGATGGAAAAGGAAGGTGAGGCAGGGCAAGGCAAGGCGAAAAGATTTCAGATGGTAATTGGGGAGACTTTCCAGAATGTGATGAAGAAATGTGAAGGAGATGAATTAGGAAGTATTTCTCACCGTTTCAAAGTGAAACACTGTGATGAACTCACTGAACTTGTCACACCAGTAAAGTTTAGAAACAAAGTTTCCTTTGCAACAGAGGTATGAAAGTTATTGTCACAGGAGGCAAGAAGCCAGAACTGACTGAAGAAACTAATGAAGACATTCACCTAAAAGTTACTAAGTATAATGGGGTAGTTATAATGTCCAGCTGGATAAGCCACCTGTTGTACAGTAACTAAGAGTACACTGAAGTTTCACAAAAAGAGGAAAGAATTGTAAGTAGAAGGTTATGAATTCTGGTGCTCCCTCACTGCTGTTCTTTAGAGGAACTGTTACTTGCATGTTATAACAGCCCTTGATGACTGTTATGGCAGCCTTTCATCTTACCCTGAAGCTTGTTTTCCAGAACTGAGGCAGGACTCCATTCTGACTTCTGTTGAATTAATTTGGCCATGTGGCATGATGACTCATTGGAGATACTCTGAGAAACCAACAAACTCCATCCCATTATTTCTTCAACTTTTTTATTCCAGTCTTCATTCTCACAACTTATCCCACCTGTTTTCCTTCTCACTTTGCAGCTGCTGTTGGTGTAATTTCTAATCTACATTTCTTCTTACTATACCCCTCACCCTCTACACACACACTAACATACATGCACACACACAGAGGTATAAGCCCTTGCTTTTCTTTTCCATTTTATTTCCTCTCTGTTCTTACACCCATATCCTCCTTCCTGCTCAAAAAAGCCGGGAAAAAAAATCAAGCAAACAGCAGTACCATCTATTTGTGCATAAAATGAACCTAAGTAACCATGTAATTATTCTCACTCTATTGCCACCGCTCTTTATTGCTCTCACTTATTGTGTCATCTTTCATATTGTAAGACTGTAGGCTCCTTGGGGAAGGGACTGCATCATTTATTTTCTCTTTGAAGTACCTTCACCACCTCAGGCACTTCGCAAGTAACAAATAATAATAATAACCATTAATCAGGTAATGGGATCAGTAGAAAGCACCAGTCATTGGCAATTAAAATCTTAACAACAGTAGGCAGGTTCCTACTTCAGAATTTAGAAAGTCTTTTCTTTCTGTTCCCTTCTAATTAAGAAGCTGACTTGCTTTATCCAATATAAAATACAGAACCTCTCAAAGGGCCTTCATTTGCCTTTACATTTTTTTTTTTTTTCTTCAGACTGCCAGGACGAGTGTAATCTACAATCCCTACATTTAAGCTGTCCATGACTTAAAATGTGTATGTGTTTTCTGATTGTTCCTAATAGTAAAGGTGATTAAAACTGAGGTTATTGGTTCAGGTGAGAGCACACAGAAATTGCTAGAGCTGAAGGTCTACATTATCAGAACAGGTGAAGGAATTTTATTTCATTAGTTGCTACTGAAATCCAATGAGTTTTCAGCACCTAACTAGTATAATCAAGGATGACTGAATCCAAGATGACACAGCATTTCCATGGAGCTGGTAGCAACAGACATTTTTATACTGCGGCTTGTCTGCACTGTTGGAACCAGATAAATGAAGGCACTTTTGCTCCTTTTTTGAGTTTGCTCACAAAGGCAAAAATATTGTTTTCAATTGTATAACAACCAGCTGATATTAAGATTTTTTTTTCCCCTGACTGGCAACAAAAAGGAATACAGTGTATTTCTGCTTATTATCCATTAACATCTTACTCTATTTGTATCTATATCCAAAGCTTTCATATAATTATTCTTTACAGCTTTAATTATAGCAAGACATGATGTAATGTTGATAAAAGGCCTTTAATTTCGGTTCTAAGACTTAGAATTTCCAGAATAAATGGTAGAAAGGTGTTCTTTTTATTGCAACAAATAAAGTATCTTAATTGAAAATATTGATAGAGACACACTTTAGGCACAGATCGTTATGTAATTCTAGTGAATACATCAGTTTAATCTCTGAACGTTTCCCATTTTCCACAAGTCCCATTTTTTGTCCTCCTCAGTTCTATCATTCTTTCCTGCATAATCTAAAGGCCTATTCTACTTAGCTTTAGCTGATTTTTTTTCTCTCCCCTCACATTTCTATTTATATTTTTTACACGAAATATTCTTACATATTAATATTCATATTTCTAACACTAAATAACTCAGATACTGAAATATTCCAGATGACTGGAAACTTGCCAATGTGACACCCATCTACACTTGCCAATGTGACACCCATCTACAAGAAGGGCAGGAAGGATGATCCGGGCAACTACAGGCCTGTCAGCCTAACCTTGGTGCTGGGGAAGGTTATGGAACTGTTCATCTTGGGGGTGATCACACGGCAAGTGCAGGACAACAGGGGGATCAGGCCCAGCCAACATGGGTTCATGAAGG